>CAJVPY010002232.1:0-16724 GCA_910591965.1 Dentiscutata erythropus | reverse complement strand
TGTGTCCGCAAATTAAGGGGTTTGATTGGTTGATTGATAAAAACAAACATTTGCTCCGAAAATACCCATTGTCAGACAGATCCTTCGGACCTTAAATGGTTTCCATTTACCTAGTATATACCCTTACCAAACCCTAACCCTAATACTAAAAAAATTTGTATTAAAACAAAACTTACAAAAATTTAAAAAATATAAGGAAATATATAATAGTTGTAAAACACCATAGGTGTGTTTTATAATAATTGTACTACAATTATTTGGATCAATTTATTTACGTTGACTTATCTATTTAGTTCACAAACATAACCCTTTAAAAAAAGTATACTGAAATCATTTTGAATTAATAATAAACTTTTTCCGCTGTATGAATTTTGACGAATTTTGTGTTACTTGATACGGAATATTGTATATACCATAAATTCTCAAAATAGCGGGCATGGGCGTTTTGGCCCGAATTAAGCTTAATTTAGGTCAAATTTCGTAATTTTACCCTGGGCGTTATTTCGAGAATTTACGGTAATAATATATTTAAAGATCAATTCTATTAATATCATATACAATATTTGTTCGTTTCTTTGCCAAATCTTTGACTAGAGAGTGGAATCGGTGAATAATTATTCGGGTATTGATCGAAAATTTCGAGCATCGAAATAAACTTCATTCATTGAGTTTTAATTCGGTCAATCATCGAGCATCAGTCAAAATTAAAATTTAACTATTGTTTTGATAGCGATAGCAGTATAGTTGATAAATTAAATGTTATACTAAAATTTTTTTTTATGTTTTTAAAAATTCATCGAACATTCGAATATCGGTCAAAATTTTTTACCGATGCTCGAAATTTAGAGTTTGTGATCAACCAATGCTCGAAACTCATTGATTCCACTCTCTGTCTTTGACATTTGACCGGTTATAAAGTATTCGCTTTTTGAGGATTCGTTATTTGAAACCATCATTTCGAATTTAGGTTTCGGTTTTCATTATTTTGATTTTAGGTTTCGCCCAACAACTATAGTTATGACGGACTCCGTTAAATCGATTCATAGTTATAACAGATGAGATTGTCAGTACCAAATCTTAAATGAATTTCCCTTGATATTACTTATAGCTGATGCGGATAAAGTTTATTTATTTAATAGATGCCATTTGATTTTCTATACTGAATATTATATCTGATTGGCTATTAAATGAATATGTTATATAATAATAAAAAAAACTCTAGCACGTTGATACCGTGACCTGAATAAGGCATGTGACATGTGACCACTTTACCTGGAATAATTAATAATTCAAAAACGTAAATTAAATTCATTGTGGAAGTTGTACATGAAGGAAGTAATGACAAATCGGGTACATCTAAATTAACGTTAACTGCTGTGCTGATGAACATGAAAATTTACATTCTAAGAAGCCTTCAAATTCATACTAAAATGAACCCAAAATAAGATTAGTATAGAAATTCATATGAATAAGACGTTCAAATATTTTCAAAAAATCTGCTAATAGAGAAATTTCACTAAATAAAGAAAATTTTCCCCAAAGCCTCACTCATATAGTTTATAAACAGATTATAGTTATAAATGGAAAGTTTGAGAGAATTACCTCGTCAATTTTTAATGAATTACCTTAAACTATTAGAGCAGGGCACATAGTTAAATTTTATACGTACCACAACCTCTGCAAATTCGTATTCGTGGTTGCAAATTCATTCTTACGACTGCAAGTTGTAAACTTTAATTAAGATAATATGATTAGCAAATCAGCCAATCAAGATAAAAGTTTGCTACGTTATTACGACGTTATTATCCTTTTCATATCTACATCAGTAAATCTGAATCATTCATGCCATGCGAATAATAATAATAACAGATAAGTATAATATTATATTAGGACCGGGAAAACTCTATAATAGGTCCCCGCCCCACCTATATCTATAAATATGGAAAATGTGACTGACTTATCATAGATTCGAATTATTATAAAGTCTCATGAGGTCCTTGACTTTATATAATTCGCAGAAAAAAAGGTCACCGCCCTGGATTAGATTCGCACATATAGAATATAAAAAATGTCATCGCTATTAGTTGATTCGATTTATTATAAAATCAAGTACAAGTCCGAAATATTCCGGTTAGAAAATCAACGAACGTAAAATGCGAGCAAGGTCGGGAAAATAATTGAAGCAAAGCTCTGAAAAATTCCGGATGGGTTTAGTAGTTTAAATATATATCAAGGTGTTTGACTAAAATGATTCGCTTTATTATTAAATTTTTTAAGGTGCCGCAAAACTGATTCGCTTAATTATAAAAAAAGCCTGATTCGCAAAACATAATAAATAAATTTTTTGGGGCGGGGGGACCTATTATAGAGTTTTCCCGGTCCTATTATATTGGTAAACTAAAATAGCTTGCGTTTCGGGCTATGCTCTAAAATTGTATTAGATGCATAGAACCAAACCTATATTTATCAAAATTCCTGTTCGCATATAATAAAAAAAAAAAAAGTAAGTGGATTTAGAAAATTAAGGTTAGGGTATACCGAATTCAGCAAAAAATTTTTGGGGCAGCGCAGATCCGAGTTGCAGTGCATGCAGCTCAGTATAAAGTTAGTGCATAGAATCATCGAATATTTTTTTTTGATATTTTCACGGCATTATGAGTTCCGCCAAGAGAAAACCTGCAAACCTTATCTAATAAGATTTGCAGGTTTTCTTTATATCATAAAAATATCATCAGTAATGTTCACGGGAGGACATATAGGGCCGTGTAATATAAAAAAGAATAACAAACATATATAGGAATGATCCGTAGTTAACTTTATATGGAGGTTAAATTAAATAAATACATAGTGAAAAAAATTCTCACAATATTATTCTTCGCTCCTTAACATGTCTTCAAAATACGAGGAAAATATTATTTTGCCTAACGGTAAAACTGTTAAAGGTATGCAATCTCTATATTAATCTTTTGATACATTATGATACACTTTATTCTAATTTTGATGGGGAATAATTATTATTATTATTATATAGTTTATACTGGCCTTTTTATTGATAACGAATTTGTTGACTCTGTTGATCACAAACGTTTTGAGACTATTAATCCTGCTACTGGCCAAGTTATTACTTCTGTAGTAGAAGCATCTGAAAAAGATGTTGATATCGCTGTTGAAGCTGCAACGAAGGCTTTTAATGAGGAATGGATTCATATGGATGGTCATAAGCGTGGAAGATTATTGAATAAGCTTGCTGATTTAATTGAACGTGATATCGATGAATTAGCTGCTCTTGAATCATTGGATAACGGTAAAGCTTTTACAATAGCAAAGTCCGCAGATCTTCCACTTACAATTGCCGTTTACAGATACTTTGCCGGATGGTGTGACAAGATCCACGGCAAGGTGAATTGGTTTTACAATTTTCGATATAAGAAACTTTCGATATAAGTAATTCATCATATACCGTATTTTCGCGTAATAACGCTCATGTGCGTTATTTCGAATAATGGCCCGAATTAAGATTAATTTTGGCCAAAAATTGAAATTATACCCCTGCGCGTTATTACGCGAAAATACGGTAAGAAAGATTTTATAAGGCCTGTTTGAAATTTTATAATAAAAAGCCTTTATGTAAGAAAATCTCGATATAAGAGAGATTTTGGCCGGACTCGGTGACTTTCTTATATCAAGAGTCAGTTGTATTTAATTTTTTTTAAATACATCAGACTGTCACCTGCACATGATACGCATTTTAACATTTAGCATTAGTAATATTTCAAGAATTAAAGTCATCTGGTATTTAAAACAGGATAATATAATAATAATGCAGTACTTTTTTTTATTGGTAGGTTATTGAGACTGAACATGATAAATTTTGCTATACGCGTCATGAACCAATTGGTGTTGTTGGTGCAATTATTCCATGGAATTTTCCACTTCTTATGCAATCTTGGAAATTAGCTCCAGCCTTAGCATGCGGTATTTATGTTGAACATAATAATTCTATAATACGATTAGAACTGTTCATTAACAATATCCAATTATTTTTATAGGCAACACTGTAGTACTTAAATCATCTGAATATACTCCTTTGAATGCCTTAAAAGTTGCTGCCTTATTTAAAGAAGCTGGGTTTCCAAAAGGTGTCGTTAATATTCTGTCGGGATTTGGTCCTACAGCCGGTGCTGCTATTGCCAATCATATGAAAATCGATAAAGTCGCTTTTACAGGTAAGATAGAATTGGTTCTGATTTTATAGTAAAAATTTTATTTATATATTTGTTTTTAAATTTTCTTAGGATCGACCGCTGTAGGAAGATCTATATTAAAAGCTTCGGCAGATAGTAACTTGAAAAAGGTTTCCTTAGAATTAGGTGGAAAATCACCAAACATTATATTTGCAGATTCTGATCTTGAAGTGGCAGTTAAATGGGCATATCAAGGAATTTATTTCAATCATGGTCAATGTTGTTGCGCTGGTTCACGAGTTTATGTCGAAGATTCTATTTATGATAAATTCGTTGAGAAGTTTAAAGCATATTCTGAAAGCATGAAAATTGGTGATCCTTTTCATAATGACACATTTCAAGGCCCTCAGGTTTCTCAACGACAATTTGATAGGTAACATTATATGCTGTATGACATATGGGCCTCCCACATAGAGGTGCAGGTGAATCGTCCCAATGAATGCCGTAACTTTTCCGTAGCATGCCGCAACTATATTAAAAATTATAAAAAGTTACGGCAAACATGCCGTAACTTTTTATAATTTTTAATATAGTTGCGGCATGCTACGGAAAAGTTACGGCATTCATTGGGACGATTCACCTGCACCTCTACTCCCACAGCAAAAGAAGATAGGCCAAAAAAAACTTTTTAAAAAAAATTCAATAACTGGAAGAATTAGATTGATCAGAATAAATTATTATGAAATTAAAACATTCGATTTTTTTGGCCAATCCCCTCCTTTTGCTGTGGGAGGTCCCATATATACTTTGTAAAAAAAAATATTACTAAATAATCTGTCATATATTTAGAATCATGTCTTACATTGAATCTGGCAAGCAAGAGGGTGCAACTTTGTTATTGGGTGGTGAACGACATGGTGATGAAGGATATTTCGTCTGTCCAACTGTTTTCACTGACGTGGTAAGGGTTTATTCTAACACCTATATATTCTTATTATGATGTATATGTATTGAGCTTTTTACGTTGTAAAATTTAAGAACGAAAATATGAAGATCATGCAAGAAGAAATATTTGGGCCAGTTGTTGCCATTGCAAAATTCAAAACCGTTGAAGAAGTAATTGAAAAGGCACACCTGACAAATTACGGCTTGGCTGCAGCTGTTTTCACTAAAAATTTATCTCGAGCAATAAAAATTTCAAATACGTTGAGAGCTGGCACGGTGTGGGGTAAGTTTTCTAAATCTTTCCCTCATATCTGTAACTTTTACACGTGATTATATATACTAATTATCATTATCTACTTTACAGTTAACTGTTATAATGTGATTAATGCCAATACGTAAGAATTTTCAGTTTATTTATCACTATTTGTTTTTGTTCATTTACTTATTTTTATTTTATTTTTTTTAAAAAAAATCAGTCCATTTGGAGGTTACAAAGAATCTGGATTTGGCCGTGAGCTCGGAAAATACGCGTTAGAATTATATACTCAAGTGAAAACAGTTCAAATTAATCTTGAATCCTAAATGTGAATTGTAAATAATATAACGATTCAAACGTAAGGTAGGATAGTATTTACTGAAAACATTATATATAACCAGCTAGCTGCTTCTTTAGCTTAAAATTCCTCTTTATTTGGTTGAATATGTAAATAAATTCACACAGGCTCTTTAAGAATTAGTTTTTTCTTATGGCCTTAAATAATTTGCCCTACAAAAAAAATCTCTTGGAGTTGTTCGGAAAATTCTGAAATTATTCGATTTTTTGTTCGGAAAAACGACTCCGTTTCGAACATTTAAGGATGTTTATTGGATGAACGCGTTTTTATACGTTTTATACGTAATTTCCAATCAAAAATTTTCTATTTTTAACATCCCGTACAAACATTATTGTTAAAACAGTACAGAAATAAACCCTGTTCGGAAAAATCGAATCCGTTCCGAACATTTTTTTGGACAATGCCTACAAACTTTTTTTTAGGGTTGTTATCACGTAAGCAAAATATTAAAGCTAATTAATACTAAAAGTGTCCTAAACAATTGCGCATTATTAAAACATCCAATATACCAAGAACAGAGTGCAACGAAAAGTGATGCGCAATTTCGTATTTGGATTTATATTTTGTATACTATATTTGTAAGTTTATAACTCTGGTCAATGGTGGGTGTAATAAACAAATGTACTGTAGTCGAAAATTCTTGATTAGAGAAACATTACTGCACCATGTGTGACATAGCCAGGGCATATGATCGATTATCTGTCACGTTGCAACAGACCCTGCTTTACAATTAGATTTATGCAAATCATGAGATAAATTTTTATAATTATGCAACAGAGCAGACTATACCTATACGAATTGAGTAGAAATATGCAATATTAATCCTAATATTCGAATATGCTATCGCTTCATCAGATTTATGCACAGAATATGTTATCACAGGTCCAGACTGAAAGTTTAAACCATTGATTCATAATAATAGACTGGTTTAAACCCGATCTTTATAATCAGAAACTCTAACTATAAAAGATCGATCTCAGGCAGTTTTTCAGACCGAAAGTTTAGATTGGTGTAATCTTATAAGTCGTCTCCGTAATCAAACCAAAAAGACTGGGCTAAAAATAGACCGAGTTGGACCAAACCACATACCTACTCAAGTGTTCAGTTGCTCATTATTATTCTGAAATAAAATTTTACCATAAGGTTATACAATTACAATATACTTACACCATATAAGAAAAGTGGTCTGGGTTCGCACGAAAAAACAGTGTATAGGCACGTGGCCGAGTGGCACGGGCTATGGGCCGGGTTTGCACGTGCATGGTTCGAGTTGTCACGCAAGGACACGTAAATTTTTCTAAAGAAATTTTTTGAAAGAAATCGAAATTTTGGGGGGCAAATCGAAATTTTTTGAAATTTGATCAAATCTCTCGAAATTTGGCCAAATTTATAGCGCTTTGCAAAAAGATGTGACCCCATGATTTTTGTTATTTGAAATTGGTAAGATTCTTAAAATACATTGTGATCTGCAAAGGTTACATCTTTTTGTAAAGCGCAATAATCAAAATTTATCGAAATTTTTGGATATTAATAATAACTGGAATATAAAAAATCTTATACAATCAAACCGCATAATTGCACCCTATATAAAAATAATATTATTGGCCAAAAAAAAATACCAAAAATCACATGATAATACAGTAATAATATCACTGGACGAGAACAACGTTAAAAAATTTTTTTTTTATGTTGACTTCGAAATTTATCGCAATTTTTACACAAATCGATCGAATGTACCGAAATTTTGCATAAGTCAATCGAAATTTATCGAAATTTTTGCATAATCAATCGAAAATTTTGCTTTAAATCGAAAGAATTTTTACGAGTCCCTGTTGTCACGGAATCGGTGAATCGTGTTGATTCGTATACCCGCGCCAATTTAACGTGAAATCACGTAAATCATACGTGTCTTTTGCAGCAGTTTACTAAGCCAATTGACACGGAGCTGATGGCACGTGAATGGAACGGGTAAGTAAACATTAATTTACGGTCCACTTTCCAATAGAGATTTTAATAGAAGAGGATTGGTAATAGTTGCAGTATATATATATCTGGAAACTAGAGTAACTGCAAATGTGTAAAATCTTGCAAGGAATCTTTTTCCTAAAGATATCCAGAGCAGGTTTACTTGCGAGTTCTTGAGATATTGTACTCCGTGAAACGAGCCAACACGTGTCATTCCGTGTCATCTTATGCGTGCCATTCCGTGTGGCGTGATATAACGTGCCACCCATTACCGTAATGTCCGTGTCATTTTTAATCTTGCCATTCCGTAAAACGCGCCTATACTCCACACGATCCGTACCATTCCGTGCATATACACTGTTTTCCCGAACCACTTTTCTTATAGGGACAGTACATACTATCACTAAATTAAGTTGGAAAATTTTTTACCGACCTGATCTCTAAAAAATTGACATTTTGAGAAAATTATACAATATCAATTTTTCAAATAATTCTCACCTTTATCAATGGTAAATTTTTGAAGAAAAAAGATGTAACTCGCTTGGTTAATTTATTTAATTTCCGACTAACTAAAAACTTACTTCCGATCCATTGAGTGAAGTGCTTGAGAAAACCCTTACTCAGTACAGCAATATTATTAAATTTTCGTTTGTATGGTTAGTTTGTACGAAAATTACAGAAAAACACTCTTGTCAACCAATAAACCTTAACAAGAAATATTAAAAAAAAAACTCCTAGCGCATGAGCAGGATACTGCACAATTTAAAAAACATACATATAATCTAATAAGATCCAAGTCAAAACCTGTAGGTGAGAATTATTTGAAAAATTGATATTGTATAATTTTCTCAAAATGTCAATTTTTTAGAGATCAGGTCGGTAAAAAATTTTCCAACTTAATTTAGTGATAGTATGTACTGTCCCTATAAGAAAAGTGGTTCGGGAAAACAGTGTATATGCACGGAATGGTACGGATCGTGTGGAGTATAGGCGCGTTTTACGGAATGGCAAGATTAAAAATGACACGGACATTACGGTAATGGGTGGCACGTTATATCACGCCACACGGAATGGCACGCATAAGATGACACGGAATGACACGTGTTGGCTCGTTTCACGGAGTACAATATCTCAAGAACTCGCAAGTAAACCTGCTCTGGATATCTTTAGGAAAAAGATTCCTTGCAAGATTTTACACATTTGCAGTTACTCTAGTTTCCAGATATATATATACTGCAACTATTACCAATCCTCTTCTATTAAAATCTCTATTGGAAAGTGGACCGTAAATTAATGTTTACTTACCCGTTCCATTCACGTGCCATCAGCTCCGTGTCAATTGGCTTAGTAAACTGCTGCAAAAGACACGTATGATTTACGTGATTTCACGTTAAATTGGCGCGGGTATACGAATCAACACGATTCACCGATTCCGTGACAACAGGGACTCGTAAAAATTCTTTCGATTTAAAGCAAAATTTTCGATTGATTATGCAAAAATTTCGATAAATTTCGATTGACTTATGCAAAATTTCGGTACATTCGATCGATTTGTGTAAAAATTGCGATAAATTTCGAAGTCAACATAAAAAAAAAATTTTTTAACGTTGTTCTCGTCCAGTGATATTATTACTGTATTATCATGTGATTTTTGGTATTTTTTTTTGGCCAATAATATTATTTTTATATAGGGTGCAATTATGCGGTTTGATTGTATAAGATTTTTTATATTCCAGTTATTATTAATATCCAAAAATTTCGATAAATTTTGATTATTGCGCTTTACAAAAAGATGTAACCTTTGCAGATCACAATGTATTTTAAGAATCTTACCAATTTCAAATAACAAAAATCATGGGGTCACATCTTTTTGCAAAGCGCTATAAATTTGGCCAAATTTCGAGAGATTTGATCAAATTTCAAAAAATTTCGATTTGCCCCCCAAAATTTCGATTTCTTTCAAAAAATTTCTTTAGAAAAATTTACGTGTCCTTGCGTGACAACTCGAACCATGCACGTGCAAACCCGGCCCATAGCCCGTGCCACTCGGCCACGTGCCTATACACTGTTTTTTCGTGCGAACCCAGACCACTTTTCTTATATGGTGTAAGTATATTGTAATTGTATAACCTTATGGTAAAATTTTATTTCAGAATAATAATGAGCAACTGAACACTTGAGTAGGTATGTGGTTTGGTCCAACTCGGTCTATTTTTAGCCCAGTCTTTTTGGTTTGATTACGGAGACGACTTATAAGATTACACCAATCTAAACTTTCGGTCTGAAAAACTGCCTGAGATCGATCTTTTATAGTTAGAGTTTCTGATTATAAAGATCGGGTTTAAACCAGTCTATTATTATGAATCAATGGTTTAAACTTTCAGTCTGGACCTGTGATAACATATTCTGTGCATAAATCTGATGAAGCGATAGCATATTCGAATATTAGGATTAATATTGCATATTTCTACTCAATTCGTATAGGTATAGTCTGCTCTGTTGCATAATTATAAAAATTTATCTCATGATTTGCATAAATCTAATTGTAAAGCAGGGTCTGTTGCAACGTGACAGATAATCGATCATATGCCCTGGCTATGTCACACATGGTGCAGTAATGTTTCTCTAATCAAGAATTTTCGACTACAGTACATTTGTTTATTACACCCACCATTGACCAGAGTTATAAACTTACAAATATAGTATACAAAATATAAATCCAAATACGAAATTGCGCATCACTTTTCGTTGCACTCTGTTCTTGGTATATTGGATGTTTTAATAATGCGCAATTGTTTAGGACACTTTTAGTATTAATTAGCTTTAATATTTTGCTTACGTGATAACAACCCTAAAAAAAAGTTTGTAGGCATTGTCCAAAAAAATGTTCGGAACGGATTCGATTTTTCCGAACAGGGTTTATTTCTGTACTGTTTTAACAATAATGTTTGTACGGGATGTTAAAAATAGAAAATTTTTGATTGGAAATTACGTATAAAACGTATAAAAACGCGTTCATCCAATAAACATCCTTAAATGTTCGAAACGGAGTCGTTTTTCCGAACAAAAAATCGAATAATTTCAGAATTTTCCGAACAACTCCAAGAGATTTTTTTTGTAGGGCAAATTATTTAAGGCCATAAGAAAAAACTAATTCTTAAAGAGCCTGTGTGAATTTATTTACATATTCAACCAAATAAAGAGGAATTTTAAGCTAAAGAAGCAGCTAGCTGGTTATATATAATGTTTTCAGTAAATACTATCCTACCTTACGTTTGAATCGTTATATTATTTACAATTCACATTTAGGATTCAAGATTAATTTGAACTGTTTTCACTTGAGTATATAATTCTAACGCGTATTTTCCGAGCTCACGGCCAAATCCAGATTCTTTGTAACCTCCAAATGGACTGATTTTTTTTAAAAAAAATAAAATAAAAATAAGTAAATGAACAAAAACAAATAGTGATAAATAAACTGAAAATTCTTACGTATTGGCATTAATCACATTATAACAGTTAACTGTAAAGTAGATAATGATAATTAGTATATATAATCACGTGTAAAAGTTACAGATATGAGGGAAAGATTTAGAAAACTTACCCCACACCGTGCCAGCTCTCAACGTATTTGAAATTTTTATTGCTCGAGATAAATTTTTAGTGAAAACAGCTGCAGCCAAGCCGTAATTTGTCAGGTGTGCCTTTTCAATTACTTCTTCAACGGTTTTGAATTTTGCAATGGCAACAACTGGCCCAAATATTTCTTCTTGCATGATCTTCATATTTTCGTTCTTAAATTTTACAACGTAAAAAGCTCAATACATATACATCATAATAAGAATATATAGGTGTTAGAATAAACCCTTACCACGTCAGTGAAAACAGTTGGACAGACGAAATATCCTTCATCACCATGTCGTTCACCACCCAATAACAAAGTTGCACCCTCTTGCTTGCCAGATTCAATGTAAGACATGATTCTAAATATATGACAGATTATTTAGTAATATTTTTTTTTACAAAGTATATATGGGACCTCCCACAGCAAAAGGAGGGGATTGGCCAAAAAAATCGAATGTTTTAATTTCATAATAATTTATTCTGATCAATCTAATTCTTCCAGTTATTGAATTTTTTTTAAAAAGTTTTTTTTGGCCTATCTTCTTTTGCTGTGGGAGTAGAGGTGCAGGTGAATCGTCCCAATGAATGCCGTAACTTTTCCGTAGCATGCCGCAACTATATTAAAAATTATAAAAAGTTACGGCATGTTTGCCGTAACTTTTTATAATTTTTAATATAGTTGCGGCATGCTACGGAAAAGTTACGGCATTCATTGGGACGATTCACCTGCACCTCTATGTGGGAGGCCCATATGTCATACAGCATATAATGTTACCTATCAAATTGTCGTTGAGAAACCTGAGGGCCTTGAAATGTGTCATTATGAAAAGGATCACCAATTTTCATGCTTTCAGAATATGCTTTAAACTTCTCAACGAATTTATCATAAATAGAATCTTCGACATAAACTCGTGAACCAGCGCAACAACATTGACCATGATTGAAATAAATTCCTTGATATGCCCATTTAACTGCCACTTCAAGATCAGAATCTGCAAATATAATGTTTGGTGATTTTCCACCTAATTCTAAGGAAACCTTTTTCAAGTTACTATCTGCCGAAGCTTTTAATATAGATCTTCCTACAGCGGTCGATCCTAAGAAAATTTAAAAACAAATATATAAATAAAATTTTTACTATAAAATCAGAACCAATTCTATCTTACCTGTAAAAGCGACTTTATCGATTTTCATATGATTGGCAATAGCAGCACCGGCTGTAGGACCAAATCCCGACAGAATATTAACGACACCTTTTGGAAACCCAGCTTCTTTAAATAAGGCAGCAACTTTTAAGGCATTCAAAGGAGTATATTCAGATGATTTAAGTACTACAGTGTTGCCTATAAAAATAATTGGATATTGTTAATGAACAGTTCTAATCGTATTATAGAATTATTATGTTCAACATAAATACCGCATGCTAAGGCTGGAGCTAATTTCCAAGATTGCATAAGAAGTGGAAAATTCCATGGAATAATTGCACCAACAACACCAATTGGTTCATGACGCGTATAGCAAAATTTATCATGTTCAGTCTCAATAACCTACCAATAAAAAAAAGTACTGCATTATTATTATATTATCCTGTTTTAAATACCAGATGACTTTAATTCTTGAAATATTACTAATGCTAAATGTTAAAATGCGTATCATGTGCAGGTGACAGTCTGATGTATTTAAAAAAAATTAAATACAACTGACTCTTGATATAAGAAAGTCACCGAGTCCGGCCAAAATCTCTCTTATATCGAGATTTTCTTACATAAAGGCTTTTTATTATAAAATTTCAAACAGGCCTTATAAAATCTTTCTTACCGTATTTTCGCGTAATAACGCGCAGGGGTATAATTTCAATTTTTGGCCAAAATTAATCTTAATTCGGGCCATTATTCGAAATAACGCACATGAGCGTTATTACGCGAAAATACGGTATATGATGAATTACTTATATCGAAAGTTTCTTATATCGAAAATTGTAAAACCAATTCACCTTGCCGTGGATCTTGTCACACCATCCGGCAAAGTATCTGTAAACGGCAATTGTAAGTGGAAGATCTGCGGACTTTGCTATTGTAAAAGCTTTACCGTTATCCAATGATTCAAGAGCAGCTAATTCATCGATATCACGTTCAATTAAATCAGCAAGCTTATTCAATAATCTTCCACGCTTATGACCATCCATATGAATCCATTCCTCATTAAAAGCCTTCGTTGCAGCTTCAACAGCGATATCAACATCTTTTTCAGATGCTTCTACTACAGAAGTAATAACTTGGCCAGTAGCAGGATTAATAGTCTCAAAACGTTTGTGATCAACAGAGTCAACAAATTCGTTATCAATAAAAAGGCCAGTATAAACTATATAATAATAATAATAATTATTCCCCATCAAAATTAGAATAAAGTGTATCATAATGTATCAAAAGATTAATATAGAGATTGCATACCTTTAACAGTTTTACCGTTAGGCAAAATAATATTTTCCTCGTATTTTGAAGACATGTTAAGGAGCGAAGAATAATATTGTGAGAATTTTTTTCACTATGTATTTATTTAATTTAACCTCCATATAAAGTTAACTACGGATCATTCCTATATATGTTTGTTATTCTTTTTTATATTACACGGCCCTATATGTCCTCCCGTGAACATTACTGATGATATTTTTATGATATAAAGAAAACCTGCAAATCTTATTAGATAAGGTTTGCAGGTTTTCTCTTGGCGGAACTCATAATGCCGTGAAAATATCAAAAAAAAATATTCGATGATTCTATGCACTAACTTTATACTGAGCTGCATGCACTGCAACTCGGATCTGCGCTGCCCCAAAAATTTTTTGCTGAATTCGGTATACCCTAACCTTAATTTTCTAAATCCACTTACTTTTTTTTTTTTTATTATATGCGAACAGGAATTTTGATAAATATAGGTTTGGTTCTATGCATCTAATACAATTTTAGAGCATAGCCCGAAACGCAAGCTATTTTAGTTTACCAATATAATAGGACCGGGAAAACTCTATAATAGGTCCCCCCGCCCCAAAAAATTTATTTATTATGTTTTGCGAATCAGGCTTTTTTTATAATTAAGCGAATCAGTTTTGCGGCACCTTAAAAAATTTAATAATAAAGCGAATCATTTTAGTCAAACACCTTGATATATATTTAAACTACTAAACCCATCCGGAATTTTTCAGAGCTTTGCTTCAATTATTTTCCCGACCTTGCTCGCATTTTACGTTCGTTGATTTTCTAACCGGAATATTTCGGACTTGTACTTGATTTTATAATAAATCGAATCAACTAATAGCGATGACATTTTTTATATTCTATATGTGCGAATCTAATCCAGGGCGGTGACCTTTTTTTCTGCGAATTATATAAAGTCAAGGACCTCATGAGACTTTATAATAATTCGAATCTATGATAAGTCAGTCACATTTTCCATATTTATAGATATAGGTGGGGCGGGGACCTATTATAGAGTTTTCCCGGTCCTAATATAATATTATACTTATCTGTTATTATTATTATTCGCATGGCATGAATGATTCAGATTTACTGATGTAGATATGAAAAGGATAATAACGTCGTAATAACGTAGCAAACTTTTATCTTGATTGGCTGATTTGCTAATCATATTATCTTAATTAAAGTTTACAACTTGCAGTCGTAAGAATGAATTTGCAACCACGAATACGAATTTGCAGAGGTTGTGGTACGTATAAAATTTAACTATGTGCCCTGCTCTAATAGTTTAAGGTAATTCATTAAAAATTGACGAGGTAATTCTCTCAAACTTTCCATTTATAACTATAATCTGTTTATAAACTATATGAGTGAGGCTTTGGGGAAAATTTTCTTTATTTAGTGAAATTTCTCTATTAGCAGATTTTTTGAAAATATTTGAACGTCTTATTCATATGAATTTCTATACTAATCTTATTTTGGGTTCATTTTAGTATGAATTTGAAGGCTTCTTAGAATGTAAATTTTCATGTTCATCAGCACAGCAGTTAACGTTAATTTAGATGTACCCGATTTGTCATTACTTCCTTCATGTACAACTTCCACAATGAATTTAATTTACGTTTTTGAATTATTAATTATTCCAGGTAAAGTGGTCACATGTCACATGCCTTATTCAGGTCACGGTATCAACGTGCTAGAGTTTTTTTTATTATTATATAACATATTCATTTAATAGCCAATCAGATATAATATTCAGTATAGAAAATCAAATGGCATCTATTAAATAAATAAACTTTATCCGCATCAGCTATAAGTAATATCAAGGGAAATTCATTTAAGATTTGGTACTGACAATCTCATCTGTTATAACTATGAATCGATTTAACGGAGTCCGTCATAACTATAGTTGTTGGGCGAAACCTAAAATCAAAATAATGAAAACCGAAACCTAAATTCGAAATGATGGTTTCAAATAACGAATCCTCAAAAAGCGAATACTTTATAACCGGTCAAATGTCAAAGACAGAGAGTGGAATCAATGAGTTTCGAGCATTGGTTGATCACAAACTCTAAATTTCGAGCATCGGTAAAAAATTTTGACCGATATTCGAATGTTCGATGAATTTTTAAAAACATAAAAAAAAATTTTAGTATAACATTTAATTTATCAACTATACTGCTATCGCTATCAAAACAATAGTTAAATTTTAATTTTGACTGATGCTCGATGATTGACCGAATTAAAACTCAATGAATGAAGTTTATTTCGATGCTCGAAATTTTCGATCAATACCCGAATAATTATTCACCGATTCCACTCTCTAGTCAAAGATTTGGCAAAGAAACGAACAAATATTGTATATGATATTAATAGAATTGATCTTTAAATATATTATTACCGTAAATTCTCGAAATAACGCCCAGGGTAAAATTACGAAATTTGACCTAAATTAAGCTTAATTCGGGCCAAAACGCCCATGCCCGCTATTTTGAGAATTTATGGTATATACAATATTCCGTATCAAGTAACACAAAATTCGTCAAAATTCATACAGCGGAAAAAGTTTATTATTAATTCAAAATGATTTCAGTATACTTTTTTTAAAGGGTTATGTTTGTGAACTAAATAGATAAGTCAACGTAAATAAATTGATCCAAATAATTGTAGTACAATTATTATAAAACACACCTATGGTGTTTTACAACTATTATATATTTCCTTATATTTTTTAAATTTTTGTAAGTTTTGTTTTAATACAAATTTTTTTAGTATTAGGGTTAGGGTTTGGTAAGGGTATATACTAGGTAAATGGAAACCATTTAAGGTCCGAAGGATCTGTCTGACAATGGGTATTTTCGGAGCAAATGTTTGTTTTTATCAATCAACCAATCAAACCCCTTAATTTGCGGACACA
>CAJVPY010002231.1:0-16729 GCA_910591965.1 Dentiscutata erythropus | reverse complement strand
GATTTGAAGCAGATATTCTAAGGAAGGTTGTAATATAAGATTGAAAAGTGAGGAAATTTGAGAGGGTAAGAGTTTTTGATTCCAAATTTTTAAAACTATACAATTGTTATTTACACATTCTCAATAAAATATAATAAAGCAATACTAAACATTTGCTCTTGCTTAATCTATATAATATAGCTCAATAAGCTTATACTTTTATTATTATTATACCTTTTATTAACAGTATATGTACTATGTATATACTAATGATAAACTTTGTGATTATAAATATAACAAAGAAAAAAAAATTTTTTTCTTTCCTTACAAAAAAAACTATTTCTTTCTTATAAAAAAAGAAAAGAATATTTTTTTCTTTATAAATAAAAAAATTGATAGTTTGCGAAGCAGATTTTCCTCAAACACCTGAAGCATATCAGAATATTGTCAATTATCTTCATAACAGAACTATATCTATATTGATAACCTCCAAAAATCAATGGAACTTTAAGTGCAAGATAAAAGTGTAGCACTTAGAAAATAGCTATCTTTATGTTCAAATTAAGGATTTGTCATTTCATTTCTATGTAAAACTTGAAGTTTCATAATCTTTGCTTACCCAATTTTATAACAATAATCATTATATTAATATGAATGATTGTTATAAAAAAATTATACCACACTATATTAGCATCACAAAAAAAGAAGTTTGTAAGTATGTTTGAAACTGTAACACCAGTAATCATACTACCTTAATTAAAAAAATGACCTAATGCTAGTTGTAAGATAGTTCAATAGAACACCTTCAAATAAACCTTATGGACTTTGCAATATACAAGGATATAAATGATGGGGTTTTTTGGCTTTTTACTGTGGTTTGTATCTTTTTAAAATTTTTGTAGCCAATTTTAATTAAATCAAAAGAAGCCAATATTGTTGGTAAAGCTTTGATTTCTCTATTTTTGTAATAGGTACACTATCAATCTTGCAATCTGACAATAGTAAAAAGCTTATCACCAATGTTATTAATTATATTTGTGAAGAACTTGGAATTACAATTCATTATAGACATTCAAAACATTTAATATCCCAAGGACAAGTCAAATATCTAAATTAAACAGTTGTCATGGATTTACAAAGATGCTATAGAATAAAGAACAGCAGTTGCAAAATATTAATTAGAGGATTATTTACTAAAATTTATTTTTTCTTATAATACTATATAGCATAGTGCACACAGTAAAACCCCTATAAAGTAATGTTTGAATATAAGCTTCTCAGCATATATTAGCAAGTCAATTCTAACAAGTAAAAGTGCAAAAAGCACTTTAACACCTCAAACTATAGAAAATTATTAAAAAATATTTTAGAGATTTATAATCAAGTCAATAGAAAGCTTGAAAAATTGATGAGTTAAAAACTTAAACATTCAAGTATTTACTGTTACAAGAATCTTTATGAACCTGGCCAATCAGTTGCTTTAGCCCCTGATACTGACATAAATTTGTTAACTTGAAAATGTAAACTTTAAACTATATTTAAGAATAGTTGATATTATGAATAATAATAAATGGTTATTGTTGAAACCTCTGATAAAAATAATGTGTATTATTCTACAAAAAGGGTTTGCTATTTTAAAAAAATAATAAAAAAGGTAAGTAATAATAAAAAAAAAACTCTAATAATTTCTACTAATTTAAAAAAATATATATATAAGATGAAAAATTAATTTGTAATTTTTTTAAAATTTTACTTATCCAATTTTATCTTGCTAACTTTTTCTTTAATGGCTTTTTAGCAACATCTCCTTCTCTACAAACACTATCTTCTGTGTCACCTTTCCAAAAATTCTTCCCTGCTACATCTGTTGTACCCCATTCTGCAGCTAATGTATTGCCTTTTTTATCTTGAACCAGGTTGGGTTTTTTGAGCTGAGAAATTGGAATTAAAATTAGAATATTGAATTTTTAGGGTGCAATTTAGATATTAAAGCCTGTAAAAAATTCTATATGCTGTCTTATGTTTGTCTTCACAATAAAAATAAAAATTATGTATTGCCTAAAGTTGGGCAATCTTTATATTAAACTGCAACAATAATTTAAAACAAATATAGTTTTTTTAATAAAATTAAAATATTTTTTAAGCAGTTACATATCCAAATTAGTTGAAATTTTAATATTTTGTAGCCTTATTTTATATTAATCTACTTGGAAAATTTTATTCAATTTGAATTAGCAATTGTAAAAATGTTACAGCTAGATTTTAATAAAATTCAAATATATATAATAAAAAACAAAAAAATTTAAAGTTTATAAATTTATAATATTGTTAGCAAAGCTTCAGTAGTAGATTTTTTAACAAATTCTAACCAAATTGGTTAAATTTTTACTATAGATCGATATAGTATTAAGCTATAGCATATAAAAATTTTAATCTGGGGTTGGGATCCCATAGCCTAGTGGTCTAGGTTCCAAACCCTCCACAAGCAGGTTTTGGGTTCAAGTTCTAGTAGGTATGTTTATCTATAAATATTTGGAAGTATCTGCTATAAGAAATCCAAGTAAATACAGATCTGGATTAGGAATTTCCAGAAAGAGGTTTATTGTATAGTAGTTGGTACTATGTGTAACAGAGACCATTACAGAAGGTTCTACTACACAAAGGTTGTGCGTGTAAATCCACGATTGGCAAAATAGTACCAGCAACCTCTAATGCGGCATTGGGGATCTTGTTTGGGAGAACAACTAGATGGTAACTAGAATTGGAAATAATGAGAAATGTAGTGAACACAAAGAGACCTGTGATAAAGAATTGGCCTTACCAGATTTGGAACACCTCTGGCATCTGTACTACTACTAGATTGAATAGGATTTCCTTATATAGAGTAAAGTTGGCAGGCAACTTAGAATACACTTAAAACAGACAAGGCACAGCAAGGTTATACCCAACTAGAAGTACTTTCCTGGTCACCAGGTTACTAGAACCACTTTAGTTGTGCATTCTTTGGCTACTTCAGTAGTATGACTAGGGGTAAAGATCCTAGAATAAGATCTGAAAAAAGAAATAAGTATAAAACAGGACACAGGAACACCAACTTTAAAATACCAATATATAATACTAAAAGTAGTACAATATGTACTCCAAAAAACTTGGTTGAAAGTTTCGATGCCTATAATCTGTAAGACCCACCAATTAAAGAAGTATCTGTTATCAAGTCCTGCATGCATATTATTAACACTATACATAATAAGGAAGATTGTGCTTGAGATACAAACTGGGTTACAACAGCATTACAAATAATAGCTTGAGATATGAACTTAGTAATGGCAGACAACATGTACTAGACCAATCTGGAGGTAACCATGAGGTTATGCTTGCCTGTTGTCCCTAGTGGGATCATAATAGATACTGCACTAGAACAATATTGGGAGTGTAAGGTTGTTAATATGAGAAATGTGAGGAATATATTAGGTTAGAATAGGATATTTATTTAGTAGTACACAAATCTAGGTAATACATGAATGGGACATGAATGGCTCTGGTAGGTATAGATCATAGATAATTAGTCTAAGCCACTGTTCTATTAATTGTAGTATAAATGTATGTAAATATGTATATACTTAATAAATAACAAGAAGCAAGATCTCACCTTAAAAAAAAAAAAAATTTTAACCAATTTGGATTAGTAGTTTTTAAATAATTGCATAAAAACCAAAATTTATTATATAATTTATTAGTAATAAACTTATTATTGAATTACTATAATAAATTTTTGCTTTTACAATTCTAAATTAATTATGATATATTGCAATTTTATAATTAAAATAAATTATTTATCATATAAATTTAATTTAGATAGCATCACAAGTTTCACATAACAGAGTGCACTACTTTAAGTGAAAATTAGCGACTATTTTTTTATATGTATAATATTACAAAATAATTTTTATTATTTTTTATTTAGCTTTAATCAAAATAACCTATTTTTTTATTATAATAATTTTTAAACATTTTGTATTTACTAAAGTAAATTTTTACATTAAATAAGATAATATATATATATAATTTTTTTTTAACATAAAAAACTTATTATCTTAAACAATTACTAACATAAAATAAGATATAAACCAAAAATACTCTAAACTTTTTCATTCATTATCATTATTAATAATAATTTTTCTTGCATAAACACGAACCATATGGAAATACATGTCATACTCGTATTCCTCTTTTTTCACAGTTTCAACCAACTCATCATATTCATCTTCATCAAAAAGTTTTGCCACATTTGTTAAAGTATGTTTAAGAGATAAATATAAATAATTCATATTATTGATAGCCTAATTTATTAAGTCGTATTAATAACTTATGAATGATTTCTAAAACAAATGCAATTTTGTATAATACATTACCACTTTACTAAGTTCAATATTATTTGACCTTTTACCGTGATAACATTGTTTTACTTCTTTTTTAATATTTTCTAACTGACCTAATTTAAAGAAAAATTGAATTAATTATTAAAGAATTAAAATCTATAATTTAAATGATAAAGGGTAAAAACCTTGATTTTGTGCATATCCTTCTAACTTTTCGTATGTATCCCAATCTACGCCTTTCTTTTCCAATGCTTTTGCCACTTTTTGATAATTGAATAGAACATAATATAAATAAAAAAAAATTTCGAATTTAAAAGATAGTTTTATAATACATACTCGTGTACCATAAACGTTTCTCAGCAGGTCCAACATCAAGCATTCGAGAAAATTCACATAACTGAATTGAAAAAGAATTGATTAAACCACATTTAACTAAAGAATTTTACATCAGTATTTAGAATTCACAAGAGGTGAGATTCACAGATTATTTGTATTTCGTTAGCTATTATAAATTCTTAAAGTTGGAATTGAATTTGATTTGATTGCCCAAGACATTTTTGAGAAATTGAGTATCCAATGAATTTCACCTCAGGTGAATGTTAAAATTGAATTTTTTTTAGAATTTTAGTAACCCCGTGATCTTGCATAATGATCAGGGGGATTATCATAGTAATGATAAAATTCAAATAATAAAATTACCTCTAAGTATCCACCTGGTTTTAAAACTCTGACCAATTCATTAATTACATCTGGCCATTTCTGTTCTGGAATTGCAGAAACCATGAATCGTTGAAATATAAAATCAAAAGTATTATCATCGAATGGTAATCTTTCTAGAACATTTGCTTTAATGAATTTAAAATTACTGGGTTTTATATGTGTGGGTTGATGTGGTGATATATCTATTCCGACAATATCAGTCGATGGATAACTAAAAAATAATTATAATGTAATAAGAATTGAGTATAGTTCGAGCATTTTTGCACTATACTTCATCAGATTTATATAAAAAGATTTACTCACGTGGTTGCCATATCAAACGACCAGGACGCTGCGCCACACCTAGAATGCATTACGTATAATAAGTGCAATTTAGTGCCAAATTTTTAAGATAACGATTTTTTTTTTCTAAATATATGTGTGTATACGTATAATCAAGATTTGAACAGATCAATTATATTATGCCAATACGTTAAGATTATAAATGTAAATTTGAGTTAATTTTTTAATTAAATTGTTTAACTAAAAATAATGGAGAAACCAAAAAATTCTGTTTCAAATTTATTATGAGAGTTACAATAAATGTTCTACTGAATATTTTATGTTTTAGTAAATATTCATCGCGAATATTTAGGTTTCAGTGATTATTCATCGTGAATATTTTAAGTTTCAGTGATTATTCAACGTGAATAATAATCTTCATAGATCAATTAAATTCAATTTTAATAAATTATCATGATAACATTTACGTACCCAACATCTAAAATTTTGGATCTCGATTTAGACAAAATATGTTCGATGGGGGCAGAAAAATTGCTTTGCCAGATATATCTTATCAAAAAATGTTGTAAGTGTAATCTATCTGATTCTTCTTCATCATTTGGTAGAACATATATGGCTTCATTTACATTATGAAATCTTCTACCATCAGCGTATAAAAATTCGTTCTGAGAACTTTGTGATTTGATAGACTCAGACTCAGCTTTTTGACTCAATTTTGATGTTATACATCCCATATCAATATTACTTTAGATATAAAAAACACGGGAAATCTAAATTTTGACAAATGTTAGAGAATTTAAGTAAAAAAATTATTATTAATTGTTTATAATTGTTTATCCAAAAAAAGGGATTAACTAAATTAATAATAATAATAATAAAATAAGATTCACGAAATTAATCATATGTTTATTTATTTATTTATAATCCCATTCAATGAATCAGAATTATACGTAATATCTTGAATGACTTACTCAAATAGTTAAAAATTGATTGCACAAATTTTACCCATTATTATATAATATTTTACAGACATAATGAAACTAATCTAATGAACAAAGAATATCTAGTTGCCGTTACAGTTGAGTTTTTTCCGTAATTTGTAAATGCTCTTATTCATGAATGGGCATGTGTAATGCTTGTCTAGTCTGTGGTTGCATAATAATAATAATGCAATATGTATAAAGATAGGAAAAAATGCGCATGGATGCATAAAAATTAAATAATTATTGGCAGAAAAATGTGCATTGTCCCATCTATAGATATGTATATTAGAAAACCCTTGATTATCTTAACCAAAGAGAAAGAGAGTGCTCTCGAATGGCGAAGTTGTTTCTATTTTAAATTATATGTAGTAACTATATAATTAAAATGTTAGTATAAAATAAATGGTTTCTAATAAATTAATCGAGACACACTACCATTCGAACTTAGTAATAATGATCAATTTTTTATACATCAACTTTTTCTCAACAACTAACAAATGATGCACCAATTTAAAGCAATGATAATTTCATAATAATCAGCCTAAAGAAGAGTATTTACTTCGAATTTGTCTAAAAAAACAGCACAATTAAGTTAAGTTGGAACAATATTGCTGTTCGGAATTATTTGAGAGATGGGCATTATAGCGTTTATTGTAAAATTTTAATCCTAATAGAGTTCTTTCACACTCATTCAAAGATATTTTTCACCCTTGTGCTATGGTATTTTTTTTAGAAAATTCCTTTTCTAAAAAGATGCTTTCACGTTCACAAAATTATTGCAACCAAATAAATTAAACATATCCAATGGATAAAGAAATGCATTATTAGGTTACAGACAAATCATTAAAGCTGTTACACAACATACTGCGTACAATTAAAAACAAAGATCCCGAAATAATTGTATACATTTACCTTTTACAACATGAAAATAGTAGATCCAATTTGTTACAAGCTGTAGATATGTTAAACCAAAATGATAAAAAATGAAATAATAATTCTCGAAATATGACCAATAAATTGGGAGCAAATGTTTAAATTAGAGTCTTTCAAGACAATATAAATAAGCAATTATTTTGTTAGTTAACGCCAATATCTTACGAACGCCAATTAAAATATTTTGTACAAAAAGTTTTTTAATTATCCGAAGTGTGGCGGAGAGTTTAGAATGATAAACAAATACAAAAAAGACCTGGGTCACGCTCATATGATTTCTGATAAATCAGCACTTAAAATTGTTACACAACCTGAAAATAGAAGAGCCTATTTTATGTAGTAATTTTGTGCTTAAAACGAATGCTATAAATTGTAAGGTTTGTTTAATCCAAAATGATAAAAATGGATTAATAATTCTCGAAATATGACCAATATACAATGCCAAATGTCAAAATTAGGGTTGGAAGACAGTATGAACAAGCAATTGTTTTGTTATTTTAATGCCGATATTTTATGAACAGCTAATTGTTTTAATAATTTTAGCATTAAACAAAGTTCTATGAACGTTAGCCGTAAACGAATCAGCAACTCTTGGAGCATCAGTGTATCACTACGAACGTCAAATCTGTATTAGACGATTTTGTGCTTAAATAGACGAAAGTTGCTATTTATAGTACAGTATTCGTTTAAATAATTTGAAATTTTGTTTGACCGTTCTTAAAACACAGCATGAATTTATGTTATTTTATCATATATTTATGTAGCTATTTCAATTCTTGGCTTACTTTTTCAGAATTTTTGTAGTATATATTAATTGATAATTAATTAAAAACAAACAATAAACGAAAGTATAATTTTCTGATTTGTTAATTGATTTGTAGATCTGTACGCTCTACCTATTCATTTAGGTGGAAGATATCAGGGACTGATTTTACAAGGAAAAATAAAAAAAATAATATAAACCTATAAGGTAGCTGCACAACATTGTTGTGAACAATCAAAAATGAAGATACGAATCGGATATGCTTAAAGTCTAAAAAACAATTTATTATTTACAAATTAATAATCATTATTAAAAATTGATATATGAAAGTATTAGAATATATACTGTAAATACAACATGAAATAAAACAGGTAGCTGCACGGATGGATGCACCAATAAATTACATTCAACGTTTTGTAAATTTAAATTTCTAACTTATTACTGTATTATTTATAATTAGTAAAATATTTACATATTTATTTGACTTTGACATTCATGTGTGTTGTTAGTACGTTTAAATTTATTGAAATTAAGATTAGCTTTTAAACGGTAGCAAATTATACTCTTGAAAGTTTTTAGCAAAACAAACATTTGTTTTTTAAAAAAATTTCTCATTGTATTATGCTGCACCTGATCTTGAAGCTCGATTTGTAGTTCAGGAAATCAGCACCACAACCTAGCACAGAATGTATAAACTTTATTTAATCTTAGTTGCACTTAAAGCAGAAATGATTCAACATTATTGGAGCCCCATCCATGCATTGAACCCAACATGTTTTCACAGATTTTGAATCCAAATCCGAACCAAACTTGCAATTGTGCTTGAATCTGGTTACACTATGATTAATTTATATTAACCAGATATAAAACATAGTATATATATATATATATTTTTATAATACTACTAATTAGTGTTTTTATTTATTTTTTAACCAAAAACACCTAACTTGTTTTTTTATTATGCAATAATTATGTATAATAATTTTTTTTTAAACATGATGAATATTAAATTGGTTTGGTTACAAATTATTAGGTTAATTTTCGAAGTTGTGTAATTTTTAAATAATATAACATATTACACAATATAGGAAAGACTAATTAAAATTCGATATAAGAAAGTTATTAATAAACTCTCGATATAAAAAGGTTGTAAAATTTTTACTATTTGACCCGTTATCTTCTTATATGAGATTTACTCGTATATTCTAAAATAAATTTAATTAAAAAACGGTAAAATAAATATATAGTATAAGTTATACTTTGCCTTTTTTTTAACTTAAAAAATTGATGATAAAATATCAACCAAAAATTCTTAATCATTTATATTATTATTATTATTATCATTAATCTTTCTTGCATAAACACGAACTATATAGTAATACATGTCATACTCAAATTCCTCTTTTTTCGATTCTTTAACTAATTCATCATATTCATCATCAGAAATTTGCAACCTTTTTGATACATATGGCTTAAGGGATTCATACAAATAAGTCATATGATTGATAGCCTATTTATGTTATACTGCGTTAAAAACTTTTTAAGAATGATTTTTAAAATTATTCAGTTTGTATAATACATTACCACTTTACTAAGTTTAATATCATTTGACTTTACACCATGATAACATGGCTTTATATCTTTTTCAATATTTTCTAATTGTCCTAATTTACAGAATAATTAAATTTAGTACTATTGAATTATAATATATTATTAGATGAAGGGTTAAAAAAAACCTTGATTCTGTGCATATTCTTCTAACTTTTCGTATGTGTTCCAATCTACGCCTCGTTCCTCACATATTCTCGCAGCTTTATGATAATTGAATAAAACATAATGTAAGTAAAGAAATTTAAATCTATAAGATACCTTTATGACACGTACATGTAAACCATAAACGTTGATCTGTAGGTCCAGCATCAAATAGATAAGAAAATTCGCATAACTAAATTGAAAAAAAAATAGACCAACCATAATTACTTAAATAATTTATTGTATTTATAATTCACAAGAAGCGAGATTCACCAACGTTTGTGCTTTATTCACACAAGTTTTTTTTAAAGTTTAAATTAAGCATTAAAGTTATATTCGACTACCCAAAGTACTTTTGAGAAATCGAGTATCCAGTGAATTTCGCCTCCTTTATTTAAATCTCAAATAAGAATACCTCTAAGTATCCACCTGGCTTTAAAACTCTAACCAATTCATTTATTACATATGGCCACTTCTCTTTTGAATATGCAGAAACCAAATATCGTTGAAATATAAAATCAAAAGTGTTATCATCAAATGGTATTCCTTCTAGGACATTTGCTTTAACGAAAGTGAAATTTTTAGGTTTTATCTGAGTAGGTTGGTGTGGGGACATATCTAACCCAACAATTTCTGCCCACGGATATCTAAAAAATAGTTATAAATATTTATAATATAATAAGAATTGAGTATAGTCCGAGTCATTGTTGTTAAATTAAATTATACTTCAGATTTATATAAAAGATTATACTCACGTGGTTGCCATATCAAATGACCAAGAAGCTGCGCCACACCTAAAATGGAATACGTATAAGTGTAATT
This sequence comes from Dentiscutata erythropus, assembly GCA_910591965.1. Classification (NCBI taxonomy): domain Eukaryota; kingdom Fungi; phylum Glomeromycota; class Glomeromycetes; order Diversisporales; family Gigasporaceae; genus Dentiscutata; species Dentiscutata erythropus. Next base: position 6,116 of record CAJVPY010002231.1, on the reverse strand, counting down.
TAGTGCTAATTTTTTAAGATAATGATGGTAAGTTTGATTTCTAAAATATATACGTATATAAATTAAAATTTTCTTTGAAGGTAACAATTATATTCAAAGGTAGAACAATAACCATTTTTATAAGTATTCTTGGTGTATCACTTTCATAGGTAATTTAAAATATTTCGAAGGTATTTAGAAAGGTTGCATATCACACCAAAGGCTTTTGAAAGAATGTTTTATCGAAAAGATTTATTGTTCTACCTGTGATTATGTCAATACATCAAGAATATAAATGTAACGTTTGAGTTAAATTTTAAATTAGATTGTTTTTTAACTCTAAAATCGTGAAGAATATAAACAATCTAATTAAAAATTTATTATGCGAGTCATAATATATGGTTTAAGTTCCAGTAATTTTTCATCTTGAATAAATTGGATTAAAATAAAATTTAGACCGTTTTTAATCCTTAAATTTCGTTTATAATATTTAATAAAAAAAATCCATTACAATTAAAAAAATTCAATTGCGTCTTTAAATTTTAACCTCGGCGTATTATTCTTAAATTTAAGTTGGTCATATTTTATTTTAATCAAATTTCCTTTTTTTAAATAATATATTATACAACTACAGACACTATTATGACAACATTTACGTACCCAACATCTAGAATTTTGACTTCCGGTTCAGACAAAATATGTTCGATGGGAGCAGAAAAATTGCTTTGAAAGATATATCTTATCATAAAGTGTTGTAAGTGTAATCTATCTGATTCTTCTTCATCATTTGGTAGGTAATATACGGAATCTTTTACATTATGAAATCTTCTACCACCAGCAAATCGAAATTCTTTCTGCGAATTTTTGGAATTTTGTGATTTCAAAGAATCAGCTTTTTCACTTAATTTTGATTTGAAACATCCCATACCAATATACTCAAGAATTAAGATTTTGAAATAAATAAAAAAAATGTAGAAAATCGCAATTTCGATAAACGTTAGAGAATATAAATAAAAAAAAATTTTGAATTAATTATTGTTTATTAAAAAAGATTCACAAAATTAATAAAATGTTTATTATGCTTTGTCGATTGTTTCGGACCTATTGCAACAATAAACCGGATAAATTTATAACATTTTTTGCATAAATTATTAAAATAATTGAAAATCCATTTCACAACATTTAACATTTTAGATCCATCTTTATACATTATTATTAATGGCATGACTTTAGACTCAATGGAATCCCAATGCTTCATGCCGAGAACCATGACAATATGAAATAGTCTAAGAAGTCAAGGATTTTCCTATTATTTAGCTGTTGTTCGAATTTTTACATCATCTAAATTAGTTTCATTTGGGATTTGCTAATGAGTATAAATGCATATGTTGAATGTCATTTATAGTTACACGATATTAGTAATTCTATATGCACCCTTGATGATCTTAATAAAAAAGTGAGAACTTCAAAATAGTAATTTTAATGAATATGTACATAATTAGTGATTTGTTAATTCCGTATTATTAAAGCTTTATTTTAACTACGTATAAATTATGTACAATATAATAACTGCGTTATAAAAAAACTAACTTTATCTATTTAATACTACATATTAGGGGTTATTCAGAGTTAATATATTTCGAAATAAGTAGAGATATAAAAAGTCCTATTTCTGTTTTTAAATTTCTATTAGGAGTTATTCGGAGATAAATTGAGTAACCTTATTTGATGATGTAACTATATAATATAATGTTGTAATAAATTTAATAAAGAAAAATAAATCCTTTAAAATTCTTTTAAGTAATTTATTTTATATTATATACAAATAACTTATAAATAAATAAATACGTGATTAATTTAATTCGAAATCAGAAACTTGATCATTAACTCTGAATCACCCATTAATTAATATTATTCGAGCCTAGTATTTCTTCTTTAACAACCATAAAATAATGTATCGATTCAATGAATAATGGTATTTTTAATAATCAGCCTAAAAAAGGATTCTCACTACAATATGTAAAATTATTTGGAAGATGGACATTATGGAGTTAGTTGTAAAGCTTTTAGCCTTAATAAAGTCCTTCGTATAACCAAAGACAATTTTAAAAAAAAATCATTCTAGAAAGTTTCTTGTACTGAAAATTTTTTTAAAATTACTTTTTTAAAATGATAGCTTCCCACAATGCCAATTAAACTATTTTGCGCAACAAAAATAACTTAATTGTCCGAAACGTGTCGAAGATTTACAATGGATAAATACAAAAAAATAACCGGGTTCGTTCACATGGTTACAGCATTTAAATTACACAACATACTATTTTTAATAACGTATGTACATACGTACTAATAGTACGTATAGGAAAGGTCTGTACATTATTTTGTGCTTAAACCAATACCACAAACTGTAAGATTTGTTTAAACACAAAATGATCAAATATTCACGAAATATGTTTTGTGGCAAATGTCAAACTTAGAGTTGGAAGATAGTATAAATAAGTAATTGTTTTGTTGGTTTTAACGCGATACTTTATAAACGGCAACTTATTTTTAATAATTAGTTTTAAACGAATGCTATGAATGTTAGCTGAAAATGAATCAGCAACCCTTAGAGTATTAATGCATAACTGTAAACGATCACCCATCATGTAACAATGATATTTTGTGAACAGTAAATCTGTACTAGAAAATTTTTGAGCTTATGTGAAACTTGCTATTTATATATTCGTTTAAATAATTTGTGTAAATGCTAAAATGGTTTAACCATTCTTAAAATACGGAAAAATTTTTTGTACATATGTTCATTGTTTTTTCGGATCTTTTCTTTTTCTTCGACGACCGTAACCAATAAAATTTTTGTAAACGCTCTGGATGTGAACAAAGTGTGTTTACTTAATTACTGTAGCACAAGGTATGTAACACAAATTTCATTTATTGACAAAATATTCCGACAAATATAGTCAAAATCATAAATATTATAAAATTACGCCATTTGGAAAATTGAGTTATACAGCTACATCATAGCGTAATTTTAAATGAAAGTTGCAACAAATTATAACTTAGTTACATTCGGCTTATCCCGATACTTTAAGCTTTTAACGCATAACTAAGCTTAATAAAGGATAGTGACAATGATTATCTCCTTGCATTCATTCTTTTGAATCCTTTGTCATCGTGCTCACTTATCATTCGTTCTCACTTTACCGTTAAGATTGGAGCAAAGAGCCTACTCTCTCGAAAAGCAGCCATTAACACTGGAATTCAAATTTAATTTGACTATTGGAAATTATGATTTTTTATTATAACTGGTTTCATAAATTTGATAATTTATTAATTCGGTCTTCGGAAAATTTTTTAGTTGTCTTAGAAAACAGTAACTATCATATCGAATCCTCATGATAATTTGTGAAATATTCTTTGTTATGAAGTTTAAATTTTCCCACACATAATATTTACACCAAGGCATTAAAAAATGACAAGGATAGCTAAATTAAATTTAAATCATTATATAATAGCTTTAAATTTAAATCATTATATAATAGCTTTCAAAGTTAACAAAATAGTATGTTTCTGAAATACTGAAATAAATATGAATAATAAAACTCAGAACTGTAGTTACGCATAATAAACTAAATTGTAGAAAATATGAAAGTTCGGTGATTCCCATTTCATTTTTAAAATAAAATTTTTATTTATTTATGTTTACGTGATAATTATCACATGGACATTAAAAAATATTTTATAACAAAAAACTGTAAACGTGACCATTTACCAGGAACGTGGTGTAGCGAAATGCATTGATTGGATATTGTAAGTTAGTGATTTTCAGGAAATTATTTTTTTAATTCACGTTAACTTTAAAAATTACACATCAATATTCGTGTTACTGTTTCGTATTCGAACTAATAAAATATTTACCTTTATACATATTCTCAACTAACACCGTGCACTCAGAAAATCGTGCCAATGCTGCTCATATAACTGACATTCATTTCACCGAAAACTTATTGGCTGACATCACATAGGGTTTGCAGCAAGTACCACTTATAATTCTTGCTTCATCTTATAAGATTTTATTCTTCTTCTACTTAATAACTATTATGCGACTTCCTCACTAAGGATAGGCTATGTAATAATATGCTAAAATTTAACCTTTACTTATTTTATAAATTATTATATATTATTAAGCAATTTAAGAATCATCGATTACAAATAAACTACATGCGTATTAAATTGGTTTTATTTGAATTAAATGAAAAGATCGATTGTTTGAACGATAGTAACATATTTACAATATCAAATTGACCTTTACCAAATTTAAAAATTCGACATTTCGGTGTAGTGTTATTAGCTGACTTAGTCATCGACTAACCAAAATCACACTTATAAACAATGAAATATATAAAAATTTGCAACATTTTTGCATATTTCATTGTTTATAAATGCGATATTAGCTATTGATCAGTCGATGATTTAGTCGACTACAACACAATTTCGGTGGCATATTGCTTAAAAAAAGCTTTCGAACAAATTGTTCATAATAATACAGCTAATTCTAATGAAACATGTCTAGTTTGAAAATAGTGATAACAATTTGAAGAAGAGAATACAATGTAGACAACTGCAATTTTAATACTAATGATATTACTTAAAACGAAGCAATTATCGAATCTTCCATTCAAACTACACATAAAAATCGTGAAACAACTTTTGAGAACTGGAAATTTTTTGGAAAAACTAATAATATTTAATTGCATTCACATCTGTAATTTACAGCAATGAATGTTTTAAAAAATAAATATTAAATTTAAAAGCATTTGATTTGAAATTACAATATCAAACAACTTAGAAACGAATATTATAAAATAAATATTAAATTTGAAAGCGTTCTATTTGATATAACGATAATCATATTTGTATTTAACTGAAATTGTTTACAAGTATTATGATAAAATTAAGAATGTGCAAGAATATATAAAGATATGTAAAAATTTTACGCTCCATATTTCTCACAAGCTCGCGACATCTTTTAACCCGGCGTTTAATAAGATATAGAGTGGTTGTCTATTAATCAATCGGTTAATGATCACAAACTATGCGGGACAAATGATATGATGATAATAAATAATACAAAAATATAAGGGCAGTGATAATAAGGAATAATAATTTTAAGCAAATTGTTGCAGAAAAGTAGTGAACACCAGATATGTCTGACCCGCATTGCCTCTCTAGTTTATACCAAAGTTTTTATTATTATCAAAAATATAAAAATTAAAAATTTTAACAAGCAGTTAACCTATCTACTGTAAATCCAACCTGTAAAAACTAGACTTATGGCTTGAATAAATAGAATAAAATAAAAAATTGTATTTATGAAGTCTATCATATTTGGATAACGTGAAGATTGCATTTAAAATGGTATTACAAAAGGTCTATATTAGTATTTAATTTTAGCGAATAAAATAATTTGCTTAACCTTTTATTTTAAAATAATATTTTAAAGTGCACTAATTTTTGTATTTGATTAATTCAATAATCTAAGCATAAAAAATCAAATAAATAATAAATTTGTATACTTTAATACTGTAAGATTTAACATCGTAATACTTACCCTTAGAAATATCGGCAGACTCAATCGGTTGACTTGTTAATGATAATTCTTATTTAAAAATATAAAATATATTTTAATCACTTATACATGGCATAATATTATCTTTAAATAAGTTTAAATCATACCTTTAATTGCAGTTGATATTTTTTGTGTGCAAATAATTTTGCTAGTATACATATGATCTTGATGCTTTTGAGGGATTAATGGTAATGTTTTAATAATTTCATCAGCATTTAAGAACTGTTTTTTATTTCATCATCATCATTATTATTATTATCTGATGCTAATATTCCAAGCCAATTTTCAATTTTCTGTCTAATAGCCCATGCTTCAGGCCGTTTTTGTGGATCTGAATTCATGCATTGATTTGACAGTTCAACATAACAATCGGGAGTTCCAGGTGCAAATTCTGGTCGTAATCCTTTACAAATCTTGATTGCAAGTTCAGCATCAAATTCATAACCATCAAAAGGTCTTTGACCTGTCGTCATTTCTGCCATAATAACACCAAAGCCATAGATATCTG
>CAJVPY010002230.1:0-16729 GCA_910591965.1 Dentiscutata erythropus | reverse complement strand
CATAGAGCCTAATCACACATGAGCTATTGCAACCATAAAGCCTAATCATAACATGAGGCCCTTGTGCTGCATTATACGATATCAGGTATTATTACATTTATCTCAAGCTCCCTTTAAGCAACTCTAGCGCCTAGTTTACTATAAAAAATCTTAATTAGTGATAATCACTATAGCACCTGCACTATGTTTGTAATTAGGCCGATATGAAACACCCGTAACACTTAAATTAAAAAAAAACCGGGAAAAATATATACAATTATTTTATAGCAAATAATAATTAATACGCATTACTCATCCGCACTTTTTGCGACAATGATTACAAACAATGAGCATATTAGTCGCGCACTTTAAATAAATAGCAGATCAGATCTACCTTACGTACATTAACACATTTGTTTCATTCAGCATTATCATTTTGTATTGTCATATTGAGCTTTTCAAATGCATAAAAAACACCGATCGGGTGTATATTTGGTTTACTAAGATTTTGAGTTGTTACGTACGTACGTACGTACGTAAAAAAGTTAGGACGATAAACTACAGATACTGTATAACTTAAATACGTATATACATATCGAAATTGCGAATTTTATTATGGAAAATAGTGAGTAAATTAATCATTAAGAATGGCACGAGAAATAGACATCATAATAAGGCCTAGAAAGAAATAATAAATATTCTTGTAACCTAAAAAACGCAAATTTCAGGGAAAATATTTCCGCAATTTTAATAGTGTATAAATTTATGCTTCAGCACTAGTATAAATCCATTATATTTGAAAAAAGGAAATATTTTATTATGCGAATTTTAAATTTATTATTAGCCTTAATAATATGTACAGTATATACTTTGAAACTTGTTAGGTATATCTTTTCAAAGAACCATAGTATCATTATAATAATTTAAAGCTATTATTTTCTCTTAATTTATACTTTAAAATTCATCTATAATAGAGTTGGGTAACGAAACCAGAAACTATATATAAAATCCCGAAACCTTTTCCGAAACTCTATACTATACTGAAAGGGTTAGAATTTTAATTTTAGACTTTAAGACATAAAGTACATGATAATTAGATTGCATCTCGGAAATGGTTTGGTTACTTTATAGTAAATGTGCATTAGTTATTAACATTTTAATTTGAAGGTTTCGGGTCACAACTCTAACCTATAAGCATAAGGATTTTTAAAAGAAAAAAATATATTAAGCATTTTCAGATGGTTGTCTTTTTTTTTTACTGTACTGATTAAAGTAGCGATTATAAGTCGCTAAACCACTATCATGACATCATATAAAACGAAGAATAAAGCTCTTATTTTAAATAACCCGGTAGATTTCCAGTCATATGAGGGCTCCTCCCTCAAATAACTGGAAGCTGCAGTAATACTTATTATTATCCAATAGTAGTGTTGGGTTAAAATTTTACACGAGGTTAAACAAGAAAACTCATTGGTTAAGAATTTAATCGTACGTATGATGCATGGATTTTGTGGTGCCAAATAAGATCTACTCCAAATTTCATTTTGAATATAAAACGTTACATTATTTTCATGATTTCTCGGAACTGTAATAACTTTTGGCCGATGCACGATTATCCTAGTAATCTCAATAACATAGATCAAAATGATCAGAATGATATTGATTAATAATTGACTGATTTGTTCTGTTCATTTAGCCTATTCAATCATGTTAAATTTATTGAGTACAATTCTTTTTCTTATATTATTCAAAGATAGGAACAATAAAGTAGTACATGTATAATCATACATACGTACGTATGTACGTAGCAGGTCACAGTGACACATTAAATGGTTGTGTATACTAATGTAGTGTTCATTAGAATTACCATTCATGTTTCTTTATTAGGCAATTATTCCCGTTCGATATTTAGTAAGCAATTTATTGAACGCATAACCTCCGGTTGAATTTCTTTGAATCATAATATATTTAGAAAAAGTTTTAGGTTTATAAGATTACAGGATTAAGGAATACCCCTATTATTGAATGAATCGGAACAATTGTTGAACCATTTTTACGATGTTTACGCAATACAAAGAACGAGAGTTATTGATTTTTGCTTAGCCCTCGGAATATTTATTCCTAAATGCAGTATTGCCAGAAAAACGCACTAATAGCATCCTTCGTGTGATGAGCCACCAGTCCATAGCAAAAAGAAACATATTAATGCCATAATTCGGAAAAGAACAAAGAATTTCAAAATCGGATGTCTAATTTTCCGCTCGTAAAACAAGATTTTTTTGAGACAAATACGTAATGCACTATAAGACTATAACTTAAAATTATATAATTGGTGTTGGTTCGTGCTTTTAAATTCATAAGACAAGCACATCATTCTTCCATTTTTGAATTTGAAAAGTAGGTTTTTCGTAAGTAACCTGTAGAATTTTATTATGCGATGCAACACGACATTTGTATTGGCACAATCACTAGGGCTGTTCATAATTTTGTTTATGGTATTGTTAGTAGATTTGGAAATCTGATTATTAATCATGTTATTTGAAGATATTCAGAATTGTTGTGAAACGATTTAGTAAAAAAAACTAAACAAACCAAAATTTGTGAACTTATTCGAATGACAGAGTTGATTAGACTTTTTGAACCTTAATGTTGGTCCTATATTAATTGGATAATAATTAAAAAGAATGCCACAAGACGACACGTACAAGACAGGTTTAAAATTTTATGTACTCTCGAATTTGTAAAAAAAATCGCCTGTTGTAATTTAATTATATATATTCGTAGATAAAATAACTAAATTGTAATATAATATAATCATATATTTGTTATTAGTTTTATTGCAAATTAATTATTATAAATTTAAAAATATAATATAATATATATTTACTATAACAAATTAAAAGTTAAGCGTAAGCCAAAAATAAATGGTACAGTAAATGCCTCTGTAGATAAATTTATATAATGCAAGATTCCTCAAAATAGTAAACCCACCATGATTAGACCCGGGTGCGATCCAAGAAATATTTATTAATCATAAATACAAAGTGTGTATAGATTTTAAATTTATTTTCGCGTACAACCTTTCAGTCGTGCCCTAGACCCGGGTCTACTAAAGGTTTTAAATTGGTAAAATGAAGTAGACCTGGTCTAGTAAATACGCACTTTTACAGCACTAGAGGTCCAATCCGGATAAATCCGTCATCCACTTATCCATATCTGAATTTATCCGGATATCCATTTACTATTAGTATCCGGATAATCCGGCAAATATTCGGATAATTATCAATAATAAAACGGATATCCGAATAAATTCAGATCTGGATATCCAATAGATAAATGGATAAACGGATAATGGATAGGAACTCTATACAGCACTAATGGTAATAGTAACAGTAAATCAATTTTGCAAAAGGCAACATTAAATTCATTATTATATTTATAGCAAGTGATATTTCACGCCTCATCTCTAAAATTCTATTTTTATGTACGTACGTACGTTATTTGTTCTTTTTAAAGTTGGATTACTTGCACAAATAAGTACAAAGCGATATGCGCATTATTTGTACTTCATAATTGTCCGGGTTCCGATTGACAATTTCTCATGATAACAGGATAAGGTTGAAGCCTCAAAATCATGGATCTTTCTCTTAATTAGATACAAATGCCTATCTAGCAATTTATCGGTTGGAAATGTTTGGTTAAAAGAATTAAACCAAGAATTATTGAAAAAAAATTAAAGCATTTTTGCTCAATATAGCACTGATACAAGTTTTTTGTTCATGATTAAAAAAATTAACGTTCGTACGTACTAATTTCAAAAAAGTAAACAAAAATGGTTTAATTTAACCTTTTTTTATCGCAAGAAAATAAACAAACAAAATTTATTGTATCATGTAACATAAAGTCCTACGTATTTTTATAAGGCTATATAAAGTTACTTTTTTGGCTCTCATAATATAAAAGCTTTAAATAAAGTGACCCATCACACTACTCTTGATTTTATTTTTAAAAAATTATAAGTTTATATAAAAATTTTTTCTTTGATCTAAAAAAAAAACCACCCGGATAGTAAAAAATTTTTTTAAGTCTATCAAATTTGACCCGGTCGGGTTATCAGAACCAAAAAATTAACTTTACTTAGCCTAAATTTACTATTCAGCATTAAATTTAATTATCAATATGGATCAAATTATTAATATCGATCTACCTGTGTCTGTGGTTTTTTTTGGGAGCCCCGGAGCGGGAAAATCTACTCTTGCAAATATGTTGCTTCAAGAGGATCTTTGTTCTAAAAATTTATTCCCAATGAGTGATAGTGCAGCAGGTGGAAATTCCGAAATAATATTCAGTAGCACCGACGTTTTTGCAGTATACGATACGGTCGGACTGTGTGTAACATCCAAAGGCAAAGTTTCAAATAAAGATGCTATCAAAAAGGTTAGAAGTTGTTTCTCAGCGACGAAATTACCGCTCAACTATATATGCTACGTTATAAAGAAAGGGAGATTCACTGATGCAGACAAAAATGGATTTAAGGAATTTCAAAAAATATTTAAAGGAGGAGAAAGAAATTTTGTTATCATAATCACTAATAGCGATTCGAAATGGGTCAGCGAAAATAAGGAGACAATAAGGAAATATTTTGGAAATCATGAAATCATTGCAGTTGATTTTCCATTTAACGATGATTATGACGCCGATATTCAGAAAAAAAAGAGGAAGGAGAATGCGGCTCTTCTAACAAATTCATTATTGTCCCTAGGATTCGAATGTGCCCCATTAGATATTTATGGTTCGAAAGTCGAGTCAAAAGTGAAGGAAATCGTTGATTTTGTGCCTATTATTGGTACGGCATATAAACTTATCTCTGCTGGTACATATTATATCTTACAAAATCCACAATTAGCAAAGAAACGATTAAAGGAAGCGCTTGAGGACATTCCTAAAATTTTCTCTAAAATTCCTATCAGACTATTAACTAATTAAATTACAATCTAATTCATAATCTTTCAATATTGATGTTCCCACTCCTTAATTTAATTGTTAACAAGTTTATTAAAAATTTTTTTTGCTTTAAGGTATTTTCTTAACTGTTTTTAATTAGTAAATTAACATGATCATGTGGCGGTTTCGCCGCCTAGTTTTAACTAACTGACTATTGTCAATAGTGTTTGTAATCGACTTAAATTTATTGACTTGACTAAGCTGATATTTAAAATCGGCTTAGCTGACTAAACCAAGTCAATTACTTGTAGTGTAATGAATAAATTTATCACAGTATATTTCTCGCTTATCTTTTTCTTTTTTATTATTATTATTTTTATTATTATTAGTTATTTTATTTTATTATTTTATTATTTTTATTTTGCATGTATATATTATATTCTTTTTCTTTCCCATCAATTCCATTTAATTTTGATTACATCACGATGTAAACAATTTAATCAATTGTACTAAGCTAGTCTATCAAGTGAAGATGTTATATAAACGTAATATACGATTCTCTATAACATTCTACGTACATTCTTATTAGTCATTTGACATATTTTTTGTTTAAAAATTGGGAGAGCTGCTTTTATTAATAATAATGTCTGGTATTCTCATTTCGCATAATTCGCTAACTATAAATAAAAGATTATTAAACAATGCTATAACATAGAATAAACTAATCAAAAAATTTTAATTACCTTGATATATATAGCTACTATTAAGTGAAATAAAGCTACTTTTATAATGTGAATCAACATATATTTGTGTAAATTCATTCTTTACATTCAGTAGTTTTTTATCAGATTCAGCTAGCTCTGATAAAATATTTTCATTATTCTGCCATTCTGTAAAAATACTATAAATTTCTTTTGCTGTTGGTCGTGTTTCTGGCTCTGGGCTCCAACATTTTTTCATTAGATCTGCATAACATCTTGCTGTATCTTCATAAATTTGTGGTCTTAAACCTTTACATACTTGTATTTGAAATTGTATTTCAGATTTCTTTTCAAAAGGAATAGGCCTGCCATATAAAATTTCCCACATGATTATTCCAAATGAATAAATATCAGATTCTTTAGTATATATTTGCTTTATGAAAACTTCAGGAGCAATGTAAGGTAAAACTCCATAAATTCCATCAGATTCTGATTTTAATGCTATATTAGCTGTAATAGAAAGTCCTAAATCTGCAATATATGCACTTTTAAAAGTATCTTGTAGTATATTTCCACTATGTAAATCCCGATGAATAAGATCATGAGAATGAATTATCGAAAGATCAGATGCAATACATTGTAGCAGATTTAACTTATCATTCCAATCCAATTGTGCTATAATATGTAGATTTTTGCGTAAACAGCCTTCTGAGGCATAATTAATGACAAGGATATAATCATTAGAAGCTTTGTCTTTTGATATACCGAAACATTTTAAAAATGTTGGATTTTTAAGGCCGATATCACAATATGCTCTTAACTTATTATTAAAAAGAAATAAACATACAAATTATTAATATAAATGATAAATTACGAATAATAAAAATTTAAATAAAGATTACCTCTCTTATAAATTCTTTATGATAATTGTTCGATTCATGAAGTAATTTAAGGGCAACACTCCTTTCTAAATGTGGGCTTCCTTCATTCAATCTGGCATAATATACAGTTGCAAATCCACCTTCACCTATCACCCTAATATCTTCAAATTCATCATAAGAAATCCATGATAACTGATGCTTATTATCGACCAATATTTTTTTCAATTCATCTTCTATTTCAGAAATTTCAAAACTATACATCCATTTGATTGCATCTAATGTTTTTTATAAAGTGTCAGTTTAAATAAATTAAAAAATAATATAATTTATAAATTGCCATTTTAAATAAACCAAAAAAACATACGAGTTATAATAAGTTAAATATGATAATACCTGTTGCTAAATCTTTTATTTCTCTAATCGTTGATATAAAACAGTATTTGCATTAATTAAATATATAAACATATTTGATATATTAATTCGGCAGACTGTTGGAATTTTGACCGTAATCTGAAGTCTCGAAATTGGACATTTATTTGAATATATTAATAATGTGATATTATTTGTAGAATTCCAAATCTATTATAAAATAGATACAAATAAGGAATTTTAAATCCTCAAATCTGCCGAATTATAATGAATATTGTAATTTAATGCGTTGCGGCGTAACACTAACAAGGTCTACCATAATAAGGTGTAATTATCTTTTTTTTCAAAAAAAATCATTTATAACTTGAAACTTTGTTTCAAAAGTTGTATTATGTGATCTAACATTTTAGTCTATCTCTCTATCTCTTTTCTAACTCTGAGTTTAATTACAACTGACCTGATCTTATGATTTGGTTGTGTTGCGTCACAACTTACCTAAATTCAATTTTAAAACAAATTATAATTTACCTTTGAAACCAATATTTGGCTTTATTTAGGTCTCTTGTTGTTCCAATTCCATTTCGATAACATTCAGCAACTTTTGATATTCCCCTATCATTTCCCATTTCTGCAGACTTTTGATAATAAATAAATGCCTTATGCTCATTCTTTTCAACTCCAATTCCATATCGATAACAATGTCCAACCATATTTGCTCCAGCAGCGTTCCCCATCTCTGCAGATTTTTGATAATAAATGAATGCCTTATTTTCATCCTTGTCAACTTCAATTCCATGAAAGTAATAATATCCAACATAAAATATTCCAATAGAGTCACCCATTTTTGCTGATTTTTGAAAATAATTAAATGCTAAATGTTCATCCTTTTCAACTCCAATTCCTTTCAAATAACAATATCCAAGACCACATAGGCCAATAGCATCACCCATCTCTGCAGATTTTTGGTTATAAATGAATGCCTTACGTTCATCCCTTTCAACCCATTTACCATAAAAATAGCAACAGCTAAGAATTCTTGAAATAATAGGATTGATCGGATTGTTTAAGCAAAAATTGATAATATTAACAGGGTTTTGCTTCTTCTTTATCAGAAATTGTTCTAATGTTTCAAGAATTAAATAATGATATTTGCTTTTAAACCTTTCTTCAATATACAGATTACACATTTCCTTAATGATTTCATTTAGAAAATCCTGTGAAAAATCTTGCGACTTATTTTCTAAATACAGTTGATTAATATTATCGGCCATTTGAGTAATACCTGATGAACTGTTGATTTTTTCAGGTAGATTGTTGTAAATTGACATTTTTGACGCCAAAATATGTTAAGTATGAAAGTATCAAAGGTTATCGAATATATATATTATATTGCGCAATTTTTAAATTAGGTTATTTAGAAGAGGGAGTTATTATAATGTCAGATAGTTATGAAGATTAAAAGATGTGTAAAATAAAAAGGGATGATACGCGATATTGAGATCACAGGCTGACTTTACAAAACACAAAAAATTTTCAAGTAAATAATATTCGAACTTATATATTATAACAATGGACTCTAGAATTTAATGATTGGATCCGGTTTAAGGAAAATCAGAATATCCGGATATTAATTTGCGTATAAACCCGGTATAATGACGGGAAGCAGATTGATCGTCGACTTGCACCAGTAATTTAACTCCTAATACTATTAATTAATTAATTAATTAATTAATTAGAAATAAATATTAAGGAAACTCACCTTTAACATTAAAAAAAAATATTAAGGAAACTGTGATTCTATAAATAACTCAAAATTTACTAGGATAACCCTGTTGTGTAATTAAGTAAAATGCTCCTCTCGCAATTTTACCCTAACTCCAAACCTAACCATACTATGAATAGCTGTAAAATTTTTTTATAAAAATAACTGCCGTAATCCTCCGAAAATAAGCACCCTTGGCCTGCATTATAAAAAATTTTCTTGAATTATAACTATCTTGGCCAACATTAAGTGGGTGCTTATTTTCGGAGGAATACGGTATATTTGATAGTACGGCTACATATATTAAATAGAAATAAATTAAAAAGACTCGAAAAAATGAAGTAGAAATAAATAAATAAATAATTAATTAATTAGAAATTGCGAATGCGGGTGGCTTCGTCGCCTGTTTTAATAATAATGTATATAGAACAATGTTGTATTGTATGATAATAATTTAGGTAGTGTTGATAAATTAATGGTTTTATATTTCAATATTAATTGAGAAGCATTGCTTGATAGTAAATATTTACGAACATGAATGATCTATTTCAAATATATCAGTTTATTAACATTTATTTTTCACTTACTGTACCCCAAATTAACATGAAATTAATAATGAATAAAATGAATTCAAATATCTTAATTAAAGATTCCGAATCGTGCATTTTATCCTATCTCTAAGCTTGATATAGTACCCAAATATCTTATCTATTTAATTAGTATAATAAAGCAAAGTTATTAAAGTTGTTCTAGAATAAATATTGGATGTTCTATAGAATAGGTGGGCAGACTCCGCAAACTCAGCAACTCCACTAAATATTTATTAATGATTACTAATTAGTAGCGGAGTTTATTTTTTATATTGCCCATCTATTCTATAGAACATCCATGAACATTTAATTAATGTGAATTGGATTCTATTTTTGTGTAGGTTCTAGGTTTTTAATCGGCTTTGATCAATTCATCAACAATAATTTACAGACAAGGTTTATTTTACTAACAATTACTGTGATTCAAAGACAAGTTTATTCCATAGACATTATATTTCACCAACAAAGTAATTATAGTCATTGTTATTAGGAGTAAATTTAGAATTAGAGTTAAGGTTAGTATAATAAAAAATGGTCAATAAAATGAGCAGTGAGTAAAATATGGTGTCTATAAAATGAACTTGCTTGTTGGCAAACTAAGTTGTCTGTGAAAATATAAATTCATAATAGACAGAAAAATTGACATGATATATCTGTAAGATGCTTGAGGCCACTAAAAAAAACACCTAAATATAAGCATAATTGTATGCTATATAATTTTATGCTCTAAATACTTTATTTCAAATAGACATCTATTAAACGATATAATATATAAAAAAAATAATTCAAACTTCTTGATAATTTGATATTATATTCACAACTTAATCATTTCTTACTAATCAATGCAATTATATGATAAATTTCCTCAGCATTACATTTTTACATTGTTTTAATAAATAAAAAACTTAAAAAATATATTTGTATATATTGTAAATTACACAAAATAAATAATTTTGATTAATTATACATATCATATAATTATTTGTATGATTTTTACAAACAATTTATGTTGTGGCTGATGCTGGGAATTTTAATTATTTTAAAATAAAATTTTTAAAAAATTTTTGGATATTTTGTTAGGGGGTTTTTTTTAGAGTTAGGTTAGGGTTTAGTAGTAGTTTTAATAATAAAAGAGTATTATTAAAATCAAAATCCTAATTTAAACTTTTATTAAAAATTTAAAATAATAAATTTTTACAGTCTGCCCTTTATATAGTTACTCTTCATATAGTCACACTCTTTTTATAAGCACTCTAATTTTTAAAACAAACTTATTTATAATATAAGAAATTTGACCTCTATACAGGCACAATTTCTTATAAACACAGAATTTGTAGAGAGGTTTGACTATATACTTTCTTCTTTGATTTAATAAAGTAAGTGTAAAGATTCTTCAAAGTGTATTTTTTAACATGTTTTTGCTTCTAATAACATTGCTCTAAAGAGATTAGTATAATGTTCTTCTAGAGTATATTTACTAATATTTTTTTCTTCTTTTAAATTAATTCAAGATTCAAAAAGATTAGTATAATTAAGTTATAATAAAATGATCAAAATAGTAAATATATTACCAAATTAATAATTTTAATACTTATTCATTGATTTAAAATTAATAAAACTAACTTAAATTAATTAGAACTGCTTCTAACTCCAGACTCAGCATGGTTAGAAAAATTTTTTTAAAAAAACAATAATATTACATAATAAAACTTCTTATAATATAATACTACAAAGTATATACATAACAGTAAGTGTATTTATCAGTTATTCAAATATGTTCTATATAATATAACTTTATTCACAATATTTAAAATCAATGAGAAATAATCTAAATAGTAAATAATAAATATTATAGATAGTTAAATCTAATTAAATCTCTATACAATTTTAAATTGTTAAAAGTATCTTTATTATATTTACTAAAATTTAAAGAAATTAATAAAATATTTTTTAAAGTGTACTAGCTAATGCTTTTCCTAAAGAATTTAATATAATACTCTAGCAAAAGCATTGACTTATATTTTTTATCCTTCAAATACAAGTTTATTATTCTAACTAAGATCTAGAGAAGTCAACATGCTTTTGCAAAATGTATTAATTAATTAGATATTTTATAAAATAGGTGGGCAAACTCTGCAACTCCACCAAATATTTATCAATGATTACTAATTGTTAGCAGAGTTTTTTTTTATATTGCCCACCTATTCTATAGAACATTCAATTAATTAATACTTTTGTTTTTCTGATTCAAGCTTATTATTTTAATTGAGATTTAAAGTGTTCTTACAAGTGTATCAGCCAATGTTTTTTGTTTTTTAATCAAATTTATTATTTTTACAAAGCAAATTAGTTAATACTTTTTCTAAATTTATATATAGTTTTTATAATATATAAATTAAAATATTATTATATTATATATAAAACCAAACATGTAGTTAACAGGTTTAAAAGATTACAAAGTATATAAATATAGCTAAATATAAATAGTGTACTAGTTAACTTCCAGATCTAATAACTGGGTAGTGCAAAGAAAAATACACAAATACTTAAACATAACTTTTTATTAACTTTCAGATCTGATAAGTATAAAAATATTATAAGAAAGTCATAGCAAGATCTAACAAGGTATAAATAAGTCTGTAAGTATAACAATATATATTATATATATGCAGTACTTTTTAAAAATAATTATCTATATTGACATAGTAAAAAAATTTCACTTAATTTTATTAAGCAAATTTAATTACTATAATAGTGTCAAGTTAGAATTATATAAGCTAGAATTAGAAAATCTTTTTGGATAAAATTATTCTTTTAATATTTTTTATTAATATACCAAAATATGTTTTCTTGTATCTTATATTTTTTTTATATATATTTTTGCTTAATTGAACTGTTTTTTGTTGTTTTTTTGTCAATATTTTATAAATTGTTTATTTTAATATACCAGATATTAATTTATCCTAAATATAAATTTATTAGTATAAACAAATTAGAGTATTTAACAAACTAACATCTAGAATACAAATATATCAAATATATATTATATTACCAGATATATGAATATATAAAATACATACTTTTTAAAGTTTTTCAACAATGATTAAATTATTTACTAAGTGCTATCTTATAATTTTTAATTATTTTAATTTGCTACTATACAAGCGCAAAGCTTTATTTATATATATATAAGTAAATTGTTAATAATATTCAATTATTATACCACTTTGTATATAAAACCAAAATACTAGATTTAAAAAAATTTATAAAAACAATATTTTTAATAATAAATATTAAAGTATAAACAATACTAAAAAATTTTAATTTTTCTTTTTCAAGTAATCTAGAGCTACAATTTAAATATACAAGCTATATTATATCTATTAACAAATATTTTTATAGTGAAATTAAAAATAGATTATTTATAAAAGAATAAATAATAAAGATTTAAAATTTAATAATAATGCAATAAATAGCATTATATGAGATTAACTAAGATACTTCTTTGAACTATTAAAGATTTTTATAAAAACACTACTCTTACTTTATTAGAATTTTGTTTAATATATATTAAATCTCAAGTCCAAATAGTTAACTTAGTAGTAAAACTTCTTAGCAAGAATATAAATTTAATCTTTTTAAATCTTAAATATAATCAAATTGGATATGATTACTTTGATAACAAAACAACTATATATAATCAATATAAATTTAAATTTGTAAAACTATTATTGAAAGTTATATTAATTTTCTTGAATCTTAGTAATAATAATCTTAGATCAGAAGTAGAAAAAGTATTGGCTAAGTTTCTTTGCCAGAATATTTCTAAATTTTATTGTGAATGATCTTGAATTTAAAAAGGCAAAAATATTAGCCAATAGGCTTTGTAAGAATATTTTATTAAAAAAATTAAATATTAGCTATAATAATATTGAATTAATAGAAAAACATTAGTAGATACTCTTTGTAAAAATATTACTGTAATCTTTTAAATATCTATTATAATAAGCTTAAACCAGTAAAAGAAGAATATTTAACAATTTCTCTTAATATCAATACTACTTTAATATTTTTAAATATAAATAAAAATAAATTGAGATTGAAAGATATAAAAATATTAGAGCTTTATATTAACTTTCTCTACTAGATTTAATAAATCTTAAATTTAGATTTAAAATCTATTTTAACTAATAAATTATTAAATAAAGCAATCAAATAATATTGTTTAATAAATAATTAGCAAATATGAAAATTTAAAGAAATTTATAGTATTATAATAAATTTAGAGGTTTGCTATTTACATATCAGCAGATTTTTAGAATTTACTATTAAAAATTCTAAAAATATTTAATAGTAAATAACTTTTGATCCACTGTTCCATTTTTGATGAAACAATTACCAAAATACTCATCTCGTTGGGATGATTCTAATAGACACAAAATTATCAAAAATCCAATCACAGAACCCCAAGATCAGTAAAAATTTGTATTGCTTCAGGTGTTTTAGAATTAGTTAAATCAATTCTAAAACACCTGAAGTGAAACAAATCATCAAAAATATCGAAATCCTGTAATTGGATTTTGACAATTTTATATCCATTAGAATTGTCTCACTAAGACGAAAATTTTGGTAATTGTTTTGTTGAAAATGGATCAGTGAATCAAAAGTTATTCACTGTTAAATACTTTTGGAATTTTTAATAGTAAATTCTAAAAATCTGCTGATATGATTACTACTAGTGATATTACTAGTATTGCTATATTTTAAAAATCTACTAAGTAAACAGAATCGGGTACTCTAAGTAAAAATATTCAGGACTTCTAAAAACCTTATAAAAACTAAAACTAAAACCTTATATCAAATTTATAAAATATTATATATAAAAAAAAACTCTAAAAGTGCACTTTAATTCTAAATTCTAGCAACTAGTAATAGTAATATGAAGTAATTTCTAAATTTTAAATAATTTATATTTATTTTAAATTTTTCTTGTATTAATCTAGTTGAAAAATAATAATTTTAATTTTGCTTGTAATATATTTAATATTTACCTACTTTATAGCTATTATTAAATCAAAATCTATTTATTGAAATAACTTTTTAGTTATATTATACTTGAAGCTAATTTATTATTTTAAGTAGTGCTTTTCTAATTTTGAATATGACACTAGTAGGGTATGCAAAAAAAAGCCTATATAATTTTGGAATTTTTAAGGGCTGTAAAAATAGGGATACACAATTAATGCATAAGCTGAGATCAGTATATATAATAGTATAATAAACTAACTTTCAGCAAACAGCTCCATTTGTACTTTACATGTATCTGCTACGAATGGCAAGCCTTTAAAGTCAAACGGGTTGGGCCTACTGGCCGGCCTGCTAGGCCAAACCTGTTTAACTTTGAAAGCTTGCTATTCACAGCAGATACGCGTAAAGTACAAATAGAGCTGTCTGCTAAAAGTTAGTTTATCATACTATTATACATACTGATCTCAGCTTATGAATTAATTGTATATCCCTATTTTTACAGCTTTTAAAAATTCCAAAATCATACAGGCTTTTTTTTGCACACTCTAGATACTAGTTAGTAAATCTACTATAATAAATATTTATTATAGCAAGAGTAACTTGTATTAATTTTAAATAAAGTTAGTATATATATATATATAAGTATATTTCTGTTATTACAAAATTCTAATTACTAACTACAAAATAAATAAAATCAAATATTATAAATTATATATTATTTACATGTTTTATATATTTTTTTATTAGAATAAAAAGAATACAGTAATATATAAATACTATACAAAATACATATATATATAATGTGCTATAATATCTTTATTTAAAAAATATGGCTCCTCAAAATTTCTGATCAACTCTACAACAATATCTGGATTCTATACTGTACCAACTTCTCTAACTGGAAAAAATCTTGCCAAATTCCTTTCTACTTCAACTTTAATAATATACCTTAATCCTCTTTATGGTTAGCTAATAGAAGAAACAAAATTCATTATACTTACAGTTGTCTTTGTGGCTCTGCTAATCAACTATACTCTGAACTTAATACTTGCCCTCCTATAGGACAAGCTACTCTTAAAATTAATATTTGGTCCACTATGTGGATCAAATATAGTACACCAACTAACTATATCTTAACAATTCAAATCTAGATGAGTTTTGATCACTCTAGTAGGTTTAGGTCGCAGATAATTAGTTTGAGCTTTTAGTTTAAACTTCTAGTCTGTGCTTTTATTCTTGAATATAATTTATATTTATTTGTTATTATACAAATTAAGTCTTTATATAGTTGATATGTAATTACTTATATAAATTAATCAATAAAGATATAAGCAAGATCTCACCTTAATACCAAAAAAAAATAATAATAAAAAATATGGCTGTTTTTAATAAATCTAAAAATATAGATTTTAAAGTCTTTTTTTAAAGTAATATTATTATAGCATTATAGTACTTGATACTACTTTATATAAATAAACAAATTAGTATAATATATAAATTGAAATAATTTATTAAACTAAAAATTAAACTTCTTTAATATTAGAGTAAAGATAAAAGTAAAAACAGAAAATTTACATTTTTGAGATATTGCACTTTATTGAATTTCAATTCTAATAAAAGTTAAAATTTTATAAATAAGATTAATAACTAATTATTAATTTTTTAGATAATTTTAACACTTATCAAAAATAAAATTTATTAATACTATATCTTAAAAATATTAATAGCTTTAAAATTAGCATGTTTGTAACTTAAACAATAGAAGTGTTATACAATCAAAAATTAGATTATATTAGATCAAAAAAGGTATATTAAATTTGGCAAGTAGTAAAGCAAAGTTTTGAAATAGTCTTAGAAAATAAAATTATCCTAATAACAATTTAGCAAGTATAAAAAATTAATTATATATTAAATTAAAAAAAGAAATATATAATTTATTAAAAATATTTGTATAATTATATTATTATATTAATAAAACAAAAGCAAAAGTTTATATATATATTTTTTTATTATTATTTTTTTTATTATTATTATTAATGTTAATGTCATATATAGAAAAGTAAATAACTTTTACAAAGTATCACATGAATACATAATAGTTAATTAGATAGATTTTCTATAAACATCTAATTTGATGTGACATTACACCTCCAATTTTCTATTTTATGGCTAATTTAAGTTAACAAAACTATTATTAGCTAAAAAAAGGCTGGGGAAAACCTTGTATAATATAAAAATAGTAAGATATATATATGTTTAGATTGATATAGTTTTAGTAAAGCTAAAGGAATATTATAAGAAAAGTAATAATAATAATAAGAGTTGAAGTTAGAAAAAAAATAATAATAATAAAAATAAAAATAAAATAAAATAAAAATAGTAAGAGAAGAAAGACGAAAAAATTTAAATTATAGCTCTGCAGTACTATATATATAATATATAAAAGGTTATAAAGAAAAGCTATATAAATAATAA
>CAJVPY010002229.1:0-16729 GCA_910591965.1 Dentiscutata erythropus | reverse complement strand
ATAAAATTATTTAAATTAATTTGCTTTAGATTTAAATTTTTATTTTATTTTATATTAAATCTTTTCTGTATATTGCATGGGTTTATAGCTTAATAATTATAAAAGTTTTACTATATATCCCTATGCATTATTGCACGGGTTTACAACTAGTAAAAAAATAAAAAAACTAAATGAAAAAACAAAATAAATATACTTTTCCAAATGTTGTATGAATATTAAAGCCACTGCAGATCTATTCTAATATTTAAGCCTTAAAAATATCTAGATTAGTGCAAAAATGGTGAAAGAAGATCTTAAATCTCACTTAGTATGAAACCAAAAGGAGTAAAAAAAGAAAACTGAATACAATGAAACTATAATACATCAAACTCTTTCTGACAATCACTTGGACCAAATTTTCTGACAAAATTTTCAATACTGGAGAGTAGTAACCTGTAGTAAGGTGAATCAACAAGGTGGTTTTTATAAAGATTAACCTTTCTCTGTTTTGGGAGACTCCTTTATATATTCGACATGCAAGCAAAAAGCATCTATATACAAAATACTGGTAGAAAATAGTGCCCTTATATACGAAATTTGGTGGTTAAGTAGAGGTGATACAGTTCAAGCCTTCTGTTGATGAAGCTATCAGTTGCGAAACAATTGGGGAATAGTAAAAAACAGATTTCTTTTAAGCTGCACTCTTTTTTTTTAGCCAGGTGGTGCCTACTATCTTTTTTCTGCTTTTCTGCCTTTCTTCCAAAATTTTTCGACAAAAAGTGGAGATTTGGCTTACCCCTTCAAAAGATCAGCATTGTTTACTTTCTAAATTCGAACAATCTAATAAATTGCAACTACGTGTTTTACGGATATAGCGCGTTAGGATCGGGCCTTTAGCATGAAATCTCTAATAATGGCAGCAGATGGCTTGAGATATGGGTCTACAGACAGCAGTAGCACCTGGCTCAAGATACAAATTAGAACAGGCACAATATAGTTATTCAGAGTCGGTAAAAAGCTTAAAAAGAAAAATTGGACATTAAGGTGAAGCTTTACAACAGAGATATACAAATATTGTTTGTTATATAATTTTTATACTTACCTGGCACAGGTTATAATAGTGTATTTTGTATTTCTTTTCTTTTTTGAATGTGTCCACCAGGACTATTATATTCTCTTTTTTTTGCTTTTTTCATCTCTTTCCTATTGTGTTAGAATTTTGTTTAGGATTTATCTTTTTTTAGCTATATTTTTTTTTCTTTTCTTTTTTCTGTTTTTCTCTTTCTTTTCCTAGATATAGTCTTTTTTTTCGTAAATGTGGCATATTTTTTGTTTCTTATAGAAAAGTAAGAGATCAACTATTCTGCCCAGATCTAGATGGAAAAAGTTTAAAAAAGGAATAGTAGTCTTAATGGGCCAGTAAAAACCTTTCAGTGAAGTTTTATTTTTCTTCAAGTGCAGAAGTAGATATTACAGAGAAGAATTTTGCCTATAGCAGATTACACATAGATAATTTGAACTTTGGTCACAAAGAGCCAGGTGAGCTAATACTTGTAATTTAGGCATCGTTTAAACTTGTCTTTAGAGTCTTGTTTTTCGAAAATTTGCAATATTTCTTAGTATAATATTCCAAGCCTAATAAAGTAGAGGCAAGATTGCTGAATTGTTTCAAAAAAAAAAATAAAACTGTAACAAGAAAAGATCCAGAATATGAAACCAAGACTCAGAATATTAAGACTAATTTTTTAATATATTTAAAGAAAAGTGATTCAAGACAGATTTGCTTTGATGACCTGTAGAGAGATCTAAGACTAAATACTAAAAATATATACAATCCAAAATTAAGAAATCCTAAAGAAAACTGTAAAAGACCTAAAAATATAAGCTGCAAAAAGAAAAATAAAAGAAAGAGAAAACCGAAATTAGTAGATAATTGATCAATACATTTATAGATATCAATCACATAACTTATGTTATAAATGCTGAAATGATTGAAACTAACCCAGAAGTGGTGCTTCTACAGACCAGACTTGAACCAGACTTTAGTCAAGTTTGAGTCTGGTCTGATTTTCAAACCAGATTTAAACTTTTATATTCAAACTTTTTAGTCAAGTCTGAGTTAGATCTGGGTCTGATCTGAAGTCTGCAGACTAGCCTAAGTTCAAATATTTTATATATATTTTTTGGTGATAAACATGTTTACTTAGTATATTAAGTTAGAATAAATTATTAAAATTTTGTGAATCATGAGGTTTTTTAGAATTTTATTAATAAAATTTTATAAAATTTTATAATTCGCAAATTTTATTAAGTAATTCTAATTTTATGCACTATATAAACTTTGTTAGCACTAAAAAATATATCAGAACAGCATAATCAATTTTATTTTATATGAAATTTGGAGAATAGATATCTAAATTTGACTATTTTGATCAAAAATCCAAAATCATCCATTTATTCTTCAAATATCAAGCAAAATAAAAATAATCATGCCATATTGATGTATTTTTTAGTACATAAAATTAGAATTATTTAATAAAAATTTGTAATCTATAAGATTTTATAGAATTTTATTAATAAAATTTTATAAAATCTTATAAATTACAAATATTTATTAAATAATTCTAATTTTATGTACAAGTAAACGTGTTCAGCACCAAAAAATACATGTAATATATATTCAAACTCAGACTTAGTTTGCAAACTTCGAACCAGACTTGGACCAAACCCATTGTTGAGTTTGAGTCTGGTCTGAAGTCTGAAATTAGTAAAATTTAGAATCTATCTGAGTCTGGTCTGATCTTGGACCAGATTTGGACCAGACCAAACCTGAACCAGACCAAACTTGAACCAGATTTAGAAGTACTACCCAGAAGCTTGGAAAACCCCAATCCAAAAAGGAAAAAACTATTATCTAAGTAATAATTAAAGCCAGAAGACCCTAATAAAAAAAAAGAAAGAGAAAAATTTAAAAAGACTTTAATTTAATCTATTTAATTTATGTTTAAAAAAAAAATATTTAAAAAATTTTATTTAATGAATTTATTAGATATTTCAGAATTATTTATAGGAAAAATAGAATTTTCGAAGAAAATTTTAAAGAAAAATGAAAACTTGAAATAATCAAAATAATACAAAAAGAGAAGGAAAAGCAAAATTTTTATTTTTATCTATAAAAGAAAAATTCCAAGAAAATAGAAAAAGATAATAAAAAGAGAAACTATTCTATATACAAAAATGCCTCAGCCTCTTCTTCCTCTCTCGTTTTCTTCTTTCTCTATTTTCTTCTTTTATCACCTCTTCTTTTTTTATCAAGATGACAAAGCAGATTTTGTAAAACAGCATCCCGCTGCTCAAACCAAGTCTGATATCTGTCCCATTTTTCGATAAGTGTTTCACACTCCTGCTCCCAAAGGACAGACTGTCATAAATGATCAAGAGCCATATGGTTAAGCTCTTCGATAGTTGCTACTTGATAATTTACTTGCTGCTGCAACCACCTACAAATATAATATTACAATTAATAGATAATTAATTATTTAATTATCATTAAATATTTTCTTCTTTACATATATACTTACAGAACATTATTATTATTATTATTATAATAAAGTAATAATGATTATTATTATTATTTTCATCATATAGCTCCTGAAATAGCTACATCAACTCATTTTACAAAAACCGAAAATAAAATCTAAATTTAAAACATATATTGTACAACACAAAATATTATTATCACATTTGGCAATGATAACAGGATCACTGGTTGCTGACATGAAGGAATTTGCTGAAGAATAGTTACGTTCGTTCCCTCAAAACCCTACAATTAATCCCGAACCGTTTTCCCTAACCTCTAATCTAAACTAATGACCCAAATTTCGCGTATACTGTTAAATTCGTCCCTACAACTAACTTAATTATGTCCCCAAGCCATGCCGTTCCCCACATTCACATTCTGACCCATACGTTCATGCCCCTATGTGCTTCACTATACAAGAGATGAAGAGGATAAGACTTTTAATTATTCGATCATTCATTTAATGGTAAGTATTAGCTCTCCAGAAAAAATTTATTTCGATTTTCTGATCAGCAACAGTGATGAACCGTACTATTAACAAAATCCTCAAGAACACCATAATATCGCAAAAAAACAACACCAACTAGAGCAATATCCTAAATACCCTCATGCCCTAAAACTATAATATCGTAATTGTTTATTTAATACATCTCGGAGTTTCCCACCTCTACTAAAGATCACCCCTAGTGAACGTTCTTACCTATACTAAATGAGATCACAATTTTTTACCTGCAAGATCGACAAAGCATAAACAAATCCTTGCAGAAGGTGATTTTTGCTTCGACTTATATTTAATATAAAAAAAAGATATTAATATTGATGGTATTTTAATAACGAATTATTAAACAAGTGTATTTTTACCTGCAAAGATTAATCCCAATTGTGATATAAATCTTTTTTAACCTTTTTTTCCACAATTTCTTAAATCCATATAAGCAAAATTTCATAAGCTTGTTATGATCACAAATTTTTTAATCATTGGAAACCCACTCACCTCCGCCTCATGCTTCTTTTTGTAAAGTTTTGAAATGTGATTCTATTTTGCTAAAACTATACAACGTCATCGCCTTTGCTGCCATTTCAAACGGCAAATGTCATTTAATGCACTAAGCGTTGACTCCAACTCCACCATTGCTCTACTTGCTCTTTCCCTTCTTGCTTAACATGAAAAGCCCAACTTTGGGTCCTGGACTCTGGAAGTTTCCACTTTCCACATAAGCAACCTCAGACTGCTTCCATTCCAAGGATGCTCTTATCATCAGATCGGGTTTGTCTCCTCTTGATCCACTTTCCTGTAACACCTTCTGATTCTTGCTAGCAATACTCTGCTTTTTACCTCTAACCACATCAACGTCATATTCAAGTGGCAACCGGCACAAAGAAGCTTCGATTAAGTGAGCGATAGCTTCAACAAAAGAATTCTCCAACCCATTAGAACTCGACAAAAATATTCGATTTTATTTTTAGCAAAAGATCATCTGTTATATTTCTTGCCACTTGCACTCTATTGTATTCTTGTTCAACCCAGGGCTGTTCATTGTAGTGATTTTATCGTATGATTTTGTTTCGTGATTTATAGTATGATTTAGTATGTGATTTTATGGCATAATGACGTAGTATTTACGATTAGTAATCGTTAGTAGTATCAAAGGAACGGGTTTTTTCACAGATAAAGTAATTCATGTTTTTTTTTGCTAACCCGACCTTGTCGGTTTTTTCGTCCTGCCCTAGCAATTGATTTGATGGTCTGCTTAGAAGCTATGGTTTGATGACCTGTCGGTGATAGTCATTGCTTATTGTAGAGAAATTATTGGTCATAATGTGAGCTTTCGAAGCGTAAGGGACAACAGAGGACCCGGATAATTCTAAAAAGAGTATAATTACTAAAACCGGACACGTTTTTATTAAATTTGAACATTTTTTTGACCCAAACTTTTATAAATTCTGGTCAAATTAAATTTTTAATTTTATTTTGATCAGAATTTAAAAAAAAGTTTGGGCCAAAAAAGTGGATAAAATGTCCGAAAATTTACTATTAACTCAACTCGTATCTTTATTAGTATTATCCGGGGTCCTGACAACAATCACGGAGGAATTTTCTCATATTTGAGTACATAACACTAGCCTAGTTTTGGTTTACACGGTAATCTGCGGGGTTTTTCCAGACAAGTTCCGATTTTTTTTTCACCCCACCCGTCAAGTAGCTATCGTAATAACACTCATGGCATCATGCATAGATAGTCCATGAAATTCTGCACTGTTAGTAGGTGTATCACGAAAGCGGAAGGGACAGAATACCCATAGTTGTTTTTTATTTATAACACCTCCGATGAGTGACAAATTGTGTTTTAGTTAAAATCTATTGCTAATATTATAATAGCACCCATGTGTTACGAGATTTGAAAAAAAATCGTATTCCTATTCAAAATAAGGCTTCAAAGTATCAGGGGGCGCAAATAACGGTATAAGCGTCAGAGCACATAAATTTCGGCATGTCGTAACCTGCTTTTTTTTCGGGAAACGAAATTTAGAAGCTCCTGTGAAAATAATACAGTATATTTATATTAGAAAATTTCCGGCCACTTTAAAACTACGCCGGAAATCATCTTAATTCTTCCGTAAAATTTTGTGCTCTGATTAGCGTTAACTGAAATAATCGTTGCAATTAAGACAAGATCTATATACAGGCATATACGTAAATTTTTATTGTTATACAGTATGTAAATTAAAATATTAAGAGACACACAAAAAACAATATCTGATATATGTATAAATATATATGTACAATATAAGCCCCTTCATATTTTGCATTAAAATGCAAAATTTGTGAACGTGCATTACAATTCGCGGTGCTGCTCACTTCACGGAATCATTTTCACCAATAGCTCATTTAGACATAGGTATATACTTTTGGTAAATTGCCGCGTGGCGTGATGTCGGCTAAATGCTATCAGTAAAGTAAGGCGGAACCCTTACAGCATAAATTCTGGAGCAACTGAAAAAAAAATGATTGAATTGATTCCAACTTAGTAACTTATGTAAATTGCGTAATTTTCGGTAAAATTAGTTTTCATGTAATATATAATATTGAACACATGATATTAGTTTCTGAGATCAAAATTTTCGGTGGTTATAATTCGGATCATATATTTGATGCAATAATGCTGGCCGAACTTTTGTAAAGTTAGTATTTTATATATACAGTAATGTTATGAAAATTACATGAAATCCGATTTACTGAAACTTACGTAAAATTACATGTATCTGGTATTGCAAGATTGCCTACATACTATTCGGACATCGAAAAATTTTCAGCCGTCCCAGAATTTACGAAAACAGCTGTAATTCGTGTACACTTCGTAAAATTTTTAATATCATTCATATCATGGACCATCGCTTATCGATTATCATTCATTAGAATCGTAATATATAACTTTTTTTTATTGCACATTTTATTGATAATACTGGCACATGATTATTGCACTAATATGTTTGGAATTGCAATTTTATATCTAATTGTATGCCAACACCATGAAAGTCTGACTAGCATTATTCACATGACTAAAATTCCATTTTAGAAACACAAAAATTACGTAATTTTCAACCCTATACGTACATCATTAATAATATCGATATGTATTAATACGATTGTTTTTGGATAAAAATAATAAGGGTTTATTAATGTTAATGTGCATTCTTTGACTAAAAATCGTAGTAGCAATTATTAAAATCGTGAGAAATAAACGACAGAATTATAACTATTATTACTATTTTTGTGTTAATAATAGATATAAAAACTAGATAAAGCCAGACTCAAACATAAGTTATTATGCTTATTAGAATTTAAAAATATGTATATAAATATGTTACATAACTTATATGGGCTCTGATAATTTGAAACAAAAATTTATGAGTACGTAATCTTCTTCAAATGGTGTGAGATTAAACGTAATTTTACTTTGCTAATAATAGATAAAGTATTCAACCTCCCTCTATTTCGAAACTCAAGGTGGCCAAGCTGCATTTGTTTATCTCGTGTTAGAGAATGATTCGTAATGTTTTTTTTAGCCACAAGATTTGCTTTGTGACATCTTTCTAGATCGTATCTTACTTTATTAAGATATGCTAATCCATTCTATCAAAAGAAAAAAAAATAAATAAATATTATGAAGGCAAGGCTGTGCTTCTTACGTACGCACGCACGTACGTATGTACGTGCGTACTTTTGAGGCTTTGACCATGATTATTGGCATTAAAGTGTATGCATTTTCAGATCTACACTGAACTGTTGTGTAGGCTTAGCATGAAAGCTGGTTTCTGTTGTAAATATAGTAAAAATGTCATGATTTTATTTGTTCATGACAAACATACGAATATCCTAAAAGCCTCACTAGAGGCTGTACCTCTACGAAGGGTTTTCTCCTATCGAAAAGAAGCCTTGTTAAAAAAAACAAAAACAAAACAAAAATAAAAAAGAATTTAAATAATATCATCAAGAACAAATTACGATCTTCACGTAGTACAATATGCCATGCTGACTATTAAAAAACTAAATTGACTTTTTTTAATTTGCCTTTTCAGTAAAAATTATAATTTCTGAAAATCTTAATAATTTTTTTTAACTCAACCTAGTTTTAAACCCGAATCAATAACATTTGTTTATAAAAGTATAGTTTGTACTAACAGTTTGTCGTTTTTAACATGTGTCTGCTTGATTTTAGGTTATTGTCGCTTCGTTTTAAGGGTTTAATATGGCTTAGAGACTTGAAAATGAATAATTGTCATGTTGATCAATTCAGGCTTTGATGGAAATTAATGGGCTGTCAATGTAATTTTACATAACGGTCTTTGGATTCCGCAGCCACGGATACGGCTTGTAGGCTTAGACAAACTTTAATTCAACCTCATTAGTTCTTACATTGTCGCTTTATGATTACTTCGCCTACGAAGCTTTCCTTAAAATTATATAAACTCCCTCAGTCTTCATGAAATTTAATTCTTATTGCCACCCATAGACAATTAACGGTATTTTTCAAGCTTCACCTTGGCGGTTCTCGTTCCCACGAGCCTTGCGACGATTGTGCGGGCCCTTCCTGCCCCACAAGGATCAAGTCATTAATAATTATTTTCGTTTCCGATCTCCAAAATAAAAAAAAAAAAAAACGACAAATCCAAAAAATTAATAATAATGATAAATGATGATTAAAATAAAAAAAAAATAAAAAAAAAATAAAAAGGTTAGAATTTTATAATGCTAGATTTGGATTAATAATTTTCAAATATCAAAAATTTCAAATCAATATATATGTATTTTTTATTAGGTCGCAGAAGGCTGTTGATTTAAATATTATGCAAATTTGCGTACCAGCTAGGGGTTGCGACTAAATCTTTTTTTTTTTTTTTTGAATTATGACATTACTATTACGTACGTACGTACATAGTTTGGGTTTTAAAATTAAAATTAAATGTACACATTAAGTGACAAAAATGGAAGCTTTATCACAAACTTTTTCGAATCATAATAATAAATTTTTTTAGGCAAAGTTTCCATAGAATTTCGACCTAATAGTTTTTAGAAAAGTTAAAACCTTTTAGTAAAATTTATACCTTATCAGTTATACGGGTCTCTAGCGCTAGGGCCCTATTAAAACCATATATAAAGCCAGGATCATCCTGATACTTAAAATTCCGATGCTCAAAATCCCGATAGTATTAAAAATTGCTTTCGGGATTTTAAAGTAATAGGAACCAATTTATTAAGCCCACATTAATATGATTATCGCTATGAATTTTACCAAAATAAAATTACATTTATTGAAATAAATAATTTAATCAAACGATATGCTATTCTAAAGATTTTTTATAAAAATATTTAAAAAAAAAATAGCTCTATTTCAGTGTAGAGCTAGCCTTGAGGTTCAATTTTTTTTTAAAAAAAAAACATATATAGTGCTCTATTAGTTGATTATTTATTTCAATAAATCTAATTTTTGTTTTAATAAGATTAATATGTGTGCATCGATTCCAATAAAAAACCCGCAATTAATGATAATCATTGACCCTGCCTATAGGCCGTTGCACACCCTAACGGTTCTCCGTATTTCCGTTATTGATTGACTGTAATTGTTAATAAATGATGCGAAAGAAGGGTTCTATCGATCTTCAGCCATGTGGTTACGCAACTTGTGCGGGGTTTTAATAATGCCGAAATTTTTCAAAGGATTAAAAACCGGATTTGTACACAAGAAGTTTGAATTGGTACGGATTTGTTGGTTCGCGTTGGACCGTATACCAGTGTCAGTTGGACCATTAATGATGGTTCGGGTTTTGTAACACTTACTAGTCCAATTGGCACGGGTAATTGCACGTAAATTTACGTACCGTACCATTTTTTTTATTAAGATACTCGGCAATTTCATCAGCGAAGTGAAATTGTGAGAAAGAATTTTTTCTAAAAAAAAAAAAAGTCGTTTATTGATCTTTCGCTCTCCGTGAAACGAGACTTTTAACACATACCTTTCCGTGAAATAAAGGTGTCATTCCGTATGACGCGAAATAACGTGCCACACCTTGTCGTAATGTCCGTGCCATTCATAAGACGCGCCAGTATGTGCCACACGTCCCGTGCCATTTCGTGTATCCCTGACACCAACCAGTGTCACATTTCGATCCATTTTTCTTATAGGTCAACTTCAGTATTCAAACAAATTTCTAGTACTTTCCGAAATTGCCCTTGGATATCACAAAAATATCCCAAGAATGATAGACCATTTGCAATGTTTCGAATATCAAAGTTTGCAAATTTCTGAGATATCTTTATTTAATTTCCAAAAAATTTTTTTAATGTTTTACGTCGAAAAACCAAAATTTTATCGATTTTAAATCGACATAAGTTGCAATGGAATTCTAAATACAAGAGAAGCAGTAAACCTATTTGATTAAAGAATAATAAATCTCAAAAATTCCTTTTTTTTTGAAGATCAAGCTTCCAGAATATGATCGAAGACTTTAGAAAATGATATATGTTTAAAATTGCATGTATGTTAGGTGTTCTTGAAATTATATATAGTTCAATTTTCATTTAAAGCCTGAGAAATTCCCTAATTAGATTCTATATAAAAAGTTATAATCACACATAACGATAAGTAATATGAAATGCAGTCATAATGTAAAAAGGCAAAAATTCTAAAAGTAGTTACCATCCCAATAATCGTGTAAAATTTAAGTGTAACTTGTAAAATTGCCTTGAAATTCTTTTTCATATTTTAGAAGAATCTTTGTGAAATTCTAATATATATCATATTAACTATTTATCTGATATGTACAATAAATACCTTTAAAATTGCATTATCCGGTGATCACAAGATTGTGCTTATTTTCAAAGTTTTACGGTAATTGATTTTTTTGCTAATTTACCAAACTTTTTTTTGGGTTGATCCGGAATAGTCAGAAATGTGCTCTCTGATTGGCCATTTCCTTTTAGGAGTTTGTATTACTCCTGCCGCAAAAAAGACGCGGGTACAAATCATAGGTTCATGATTCAAAAGATTCGGGTATAGTATTATAAAATATCTTCCGATTATAACATCATCTCCCCGAAATTAGTACCCGAGTCTCCTGGTATTCCCCACACAAAATAATATTGACCGACCTTGAGAACATCATCAAGAATATAGTAGATTTTTGCCTCTGCCTAAATAAAGACCAATTCTTCTCTACAACTGAAATTTTTTTTCAAGAAATTCTTACCTTCTACAGTTGAATTTTTTTGAATGATGAAATTTTACAATTTATATATTGACGGAATTATTGATACCCACTCAAAAAGAAAATAAATATCCCCAACTACGTACATATGTGAGGAAGCTTTCCAATGATGATAATTGTGTAGGTTTGACTAGAATATAGACACTAATTTGATTTCTCATATTTTAAATTTGATATTAATCAGGTTTAACATATGAAAATAAAACCAGCTCCAGGTTCTTCTATAACCTTCAAAATCGCCGTTGAAATGGAATTTCCATAATTGACGAGTCAATAGGAAATCATTATGTTCGAATCGAATGTATTGAACAACATCTCCTTCGCTAGGTACCGTGGCCATTAAAGAAATGGATTTAGAAATAAATGAAAAGGCTCTAAAAGTTTTCGAAATGAGGTACTGGAATGTTGCAACTACTGATCAGTCATGGGTTTTCAAACGTAAGTTATTCATAGTATTCAAAAGTATATTGCGCAAGAAATCAGTGATAATATCAAATGGTTATTAGATTCATTTGATCCTGAGCCCTTAGCATCTTAATCGTAGGACAAGACAATTTGCTGTAAATGCATATTGTTGTGCACTTTCAGCAGTTTTAGCGATAAAAGAAGGTATAAGCAATGAAAAAATGGAGGTGTTCAGGAATATAGGGTTCAAAATTACATTTTAAATGCACGTTACAAGATATCCATCATTATGTTCGGCTTAATGCCACCTTTATAAAAACTTTTGCCAAAATTATTCACATGATAAAAATTACATGTAAT
The DNA here is from genome assembly GCA_910591965.1 of Dentiscutata erythropus. Classification (NCBI taxonomy): domain Eukaryota; kingdom Fungi; phylum Glomeromycota; class Glomeromycetes; order Diversisporales; family Gigasporaceae; genus Dentiscutata; species Dentiscutata erythropus. The sequence goes on along the minus strand of CAJVPY010002229.1, from coordinate 4,638 downwards.
TTTGATTTCAGAAACTTATACAAACTTACGTAAAATTACAGTAATTTCCAACCCTACTGAAGGACAAAGTGACGGCATAAAAAATTTTCATAGTGCCGGGGCGAATTATGTTGATCATGGGTCTGGGCAATTTTAATGCTGTAATGCCTTAACGAATACGTATCACCATTAATATTAGTATTAGCTAAATTCAGTTCAACTGCGGCATAAATATCATTATAAAATGATTGACCGGATTTGCAAATTTACACTAAAAAGTATTATCAGTTATCTTACGTACGTACGCACAATTTAAGATTCGAGTTTTTTTTATTTTATTTTTAAACATGCCACCAAAGAAAATGACTCCATATCAATTCTCACGGGGATTAACATATGATGCACCGGTATGAATTTAATAATGAAGGTATCGAAAGAATATGTAAAAAAATTTTTTTTTTAAAAAAAAGAATCGTACATTATTTTTAGACACCACCTTTTTTAAGAGGTTTAACCAAACCGGACGAAGAGGCAAAGCTTGAAAATGAAGACGATAATGGTGAATCATCGGATGAATTAGATGAATTAAATGCTAAGAGAGAAGAAGAAAGACCACAAATTGTTGTTTTAAAAGAAGGAAAACATTTGAGTGAAAAAGAAGTGAAAAAAATTTTAGAATCAAAGGAAAAAAATGAAAAAAAAGGTTTCTGTTTTCTTTTATTTAATTATTATCATTAATTAAGTGAACGACTTAAAAAAAGTTTTTTTTCTTTTAAAGAATCTTCGTCGGAAGAAGAGGAAAGTCAAGAAGATTCACCAGCTATTGATGAGAAAACTGGAAAACTTCTTTTTCGTCAACCAAAAAAGAAAAACAAAGCAGAACAATCAAAAAATAATAAATTAGATACTGTCGTGGGTTCATCAAAGGCTAAAACTAGTAAATCTGACTCTATAAAAGCTGTTAATGAAGTTATTGACGGAATGAAACGTAAAAGAATTAGTAAGAATGAAACTGATACATCAGTTAGTACAGATAAAAAACCTAAACTTAAAAAAACAAAGAAAACACTTTTGAGTTTTGATGAAGAAGGTGGATAATTTAAATGGTGTAAATAATGATATTAATAATTAAAAGCACTATAAGTTGGGCGATAAATTATCTTTTTTTTATTTGTATTTCATAAATTTTAATAATAAAAACCGTATACGTAAACTGCAAGCGAATACATATATACCAAATTTGGTAAGATAAAAAGCTGTGTTATGCAACATGTAACTCAGACATCAGTATAAAAATCTTACGCAGAACATCATCTAATTTCCATAACAAAATGGCTTTTCCATTTCTGCATAAACTTAAAGATAAGCGCATTGTTCTCGCATCAGGATCTCCAAGAAGAAAAGAAATTCTTTCAAATATGGTATTAATAATGCGTTGCCTAAAAAACAATAATGATCTTGTCTTTAGTTTTTCTTTTGGTGATGTAAAAATGGTTGGTTTTTAGGGATTAAATTTTGACGTTGTTTCAAGCAAATTTCCCGAAACTTTGGATAAATCAAAATATTCACCTTTAGAATATGTTATAGCTAACGCAACAGAGAAAGGATTAGAAGTATACAAACGTTTATTAGTAAGTAATCATGATTATTTAATCTTATGTTAGTTAATATCAAAAAATTTTTTTCTAAGAAAAAATGAATTTGTTTGTCCAATTTACAAAGGAAGAAGGCCAAAAAATAGATTTAGTAATTGCAGCAGATACTGTAGTAGTTTTTAATGGAGAAATATTAGAAAAGCCAAAAGATAAAAAAGATGCAATGAATACACTTCAAAAATTAAATGGAAATTCACATTGCGTTTACACTGGAATAGCATTAATTTATCCTAAATTTGAATCTAGTTATGCAATTTCAACATTAATCGAGAACACCGAAGTTGTGTTTAGAAAAAATAGTGAAGAAGATTTTTTGGCTTATATCGATACTGGAGAACCTATGGATAAAGCTGGTATGAAAAATTAAAAAGATCAAGTTTTTTGATTAATCAAATTTTCTATAACAATTTGAAATACTAACAAATTAAATCTTTTTTCATTATTCCTTCTGGATGTGATCATATTAAAAATTGATTAAAAGGATCATACGGAATTCAAGCACTTGGTAGCTTATTTATTGAAAAGATTAATGGGTGAATATAACATAAATTATATTTTTACTACTGCACATCCGATTCTTTCAATTTTAAGATATTCTTTTTTTTTTTAATTATCAAATGATAGATGTTACTATAATGTCGTAGGATTGCCAACAAGCGTTTTTAAAAGAATAGAACAACTAGTAAATAATAATGAAATTTAATTCAGATTACCAAAACTAATAGTTTACTATTGAATACGTATATTTTATGAATAGAATTTATTATTGTTTATTTAACTGAAAAATAAAATGATAAAAAATAAGCCGATATCCAACAATTTATTAGTCTGTCCCTAACAGATTCCAAATAAAATGTTACTACAATTATATCTTAACAGAAAATTTTTTTTCATTTACTACATTAGAACTATTTTATCTTGATTCTACAATATTAGAAATAATAAGCATATATACGATTTAATAAATTAGAAATTTTTAAAATGATAATTAAATTTATTTCAACTTATAATAAGAGACTTACCGATTAGAAAAACTTTACATATTTCAAAGACTTGTGATAAATTTGCGTAAATCCAATGCCCCATATAGGTACTATAATCAATGGCTTATTCGGGTCATTCGGTATTCGTAAAGAAAATACCAACTTTTTTAACCATATTCTTACACAGAAAAAAGGTCGATTCGTTTGTTGAAGTGGAAAAGATCTTTCCACAGTATGATCATAAACTTCATTTCCGTTCATCTCAATATCATCAATAGAAAAAAATGCTCCATCAGATTCACCAATATAATATTCAACATTTTGATCAGCTTGAGGTCGAAACTCTTTAGAAATTTTCTTAAGAATTACATTATCCAAATTATTAAGAAATTTAAATTCCCAATTATTATCCGAAATTAAATCCCAAACTATATTTCCAGTAAAAAATTCGGCTTTAATGTGTTTATCTTGAACGATGAGCATGACATCATCATTTTCAATATGAAGTGTGGTTGGATTGACTTTTTGAAAATTGAAAACAATCTTTTCTTCACGAGAAAAAATATCTATAGCAGCTGGGCTAGCGCCAAAGTAATAAAATGGACGAATAGAGAAGAAAAGTCCTTTAAGGTTGAAAAAACACGCATCTTGCGTTAAACATTGTATGAAATTACAAAGATTCCAGCCTACAGGTAAGTTTTCTTTTATTAATGGAAAGATGTTATATCCTCTTAGATGTTTGGCTATAAATTCAAATACATCGGGATCACGATCAAAAAAAATTTCGTCTTGAGACTCTGATACTGACAATAAGTGTTCGGTCAAAAGATTCGGTGAATCACGCGTTAAACTGAAAAAAATAGTTTTTTTTTAGACCTCTAATACTGTTTATGATAATGCACATTGTACTTACTACTTACTTATCAATAGAAAATTGGAAAATTCTACCGCCAACGTTAACTTTGTACTCTTCCATTTTAGAATCTTATTGAGTTTATAGCAAGATCAACAAATTTTAATACGCTGGTATATATCTGAGCCTTGTGTTACGTATGTGCCCCTATTATTCACGTGTAGGGTTGCAATTTCGATAATCCGAATTTCCGCAGTAAAACACCTATATTGATTTTCTCTGAAAAAAATTATATACAGTACAGAAAAATAAATTAAGCATGTCCCATATGTAGAATTTTTTTAACCAATCAGAATGGTTTGAAATGCTACAGAAAGCACGTGATTATTTATTATGCCAATTTTATATTTTTTAATGGATAGGATTTAGGCTTTTGTACTACCAGTATAGTACACTTAAAAGAATAGGTTAAAAATCTAAAAAATTATCTATCTGAAAAATTTTTATATACAAAAATCTGATAATTGCCAAAGTATAATTTGGCAGGTTTTTTTTTTAATATTAATAAAATTTTTTTTTAAAAAAATTTTTTTTAACTGCTATTTTTTGCAAATTTTAGTGTACTACATATAGTATACTACTAATATAAATTTTATTAAAAAATTTTTTAATGAAGTTTACAAACTTATTATATTTTTTTTTTTTTTTTTTTTTATATTGCCAACGTAAAAACTTTATTAGTTATGATAAATACCTTACAGAACAATTGTATATACAGTTTCTAATTACATTTGTGCTACTATTACTAGTTATCCAATGTGGCATTATACTCCTTAATTTCCCTATATTACTTTTCCATTAACTATTTTAAGCCAACTTCAAGCTAGGGTCGGTTGGAGTAACCTACCATTACACGTCCCACTATGTAATTATTTTTTGTAATTTCCTTCCAATTAGTACATATTGACTGCCGCCATTGTGTTCGTATCTTACGCCACCTTTTGGGGTGCGGCCGTAATACAATCTGTATCTCAATTTCAACCTTCCTAATTAGTCCTCAATTACGTACTATGTTACAAGATTTTCTATTATCCAATCTTGTATACCAGAGGTGTTCCTTTATTTGGTAAAGCCATCCTCTTACCACAGCCCCTTGCTGTATTCACCG
>CAJVPY010002228.1:0-16730 GCA_910591965.1 Dentiscutata erythropus | reverse complement strand
ATTTCAATTATATAAACTGTTATTAAGCGAAAAAAATTTTTTTTTTTTGGATAGGTGCGTTCGGAATATCTTCGCTCAAAGTTTAAAAAAAGGATACTATATAGTTCCGAAATTAAGCACCCTTTTTTTGTTATAGTAGGCGCTTATTTTCGGATATAGTTAATATAGGATTCGACTTTTAAATAAAATTATTCACCATCAAGATGAGTTTAAAATCACTAAAATTGGTCCAGTAGAACTTTTGCAACTGCTCTTCAAAGTAACGAATATCTCGAAATTTGAAGAGGTTTTACTGGAACAATTTCATGATTTTACCACCATTAGAATCGTCTTGATCAGGAGTCAACATAGGGATGAAAGTAGGCTTACTGTACTTAGTAAAAAAGCTATACGATTATACTTTAGGTGGTGCTTATTTTGGATATTATAGTATTATACAAATTTCTTAATTTCGATAACTATCTATTCAAAATTTTTATTTTAATCACAGTTTTATAGAATCGAAATAAAAAAAAAACTTTGTTGATTCTTGTAAGGTGATTGTTGAGATATCTTCGCTCAAAATTCGGAAAAAGCTTTTGCTGCAACTTGTTTTAATGATAACTTTTTATTAATTCTGACTAACACCTATTCAAAATCGATTTTTTAATTGCAGTTTTTTATGCAGGAATACCATTCCTGATGAATCATCGTTACAGTTTTTGATAGGTAGGAAAAAAAAATAATTTACGTACCGTTTCTGATAGGTTCTTAAAGAACTTCGATTCTGACTTCTCATAGCAATACCTAGTTATAATGATGACCCGTGATTAATTCATAACATTGGATCCCGACATTACCTAAACATTGATCCTTAATAATATATTATTTAGAAGAATATTTGTACTGTTTTTTCTGAATTTTATGCTACATGTTAAATCTTACAATTGGATTGGATTGAGTAGTAATGATGGGATTGTGGAATTTTTACTCCGCGATTTTATTTGATAGTAGTGTAATTTTTTTTAGAATACCCATCAATGATCCATTAAACCGGTATTTTTGCGGTTTGTATAGCAAATAAAAAAGAATTTATCGATTTAGGGTGTTCTCAAGCAATGGACTTAATAACGAATCTGATTGGTCAGTTTAATCAAACTAGCCAATCAGATTTTTTATTAAATTCGGGTGCTTGAGAACACCCTTAGACGGGTGGTTGTCGAACACCTATCCAAAAAAAATTTTTTTTTTTTTGATCAGTTTATAGAATTGAAATAAAATAATTATCTTCGCTTAAAGTTTGTTTTGATAGTTATATAAGTTTTTGAGCAAAGATATCACTAAAACTACCTATCCAAAATCGATAAAAATTTTTTATTTTAATAATTTAATAAGGGTATTAGTATTGCTAAATCTCGCCGAAGGTGATTATCACCGCAACACTATACTGTATCTCAAAAATGTACTAAGTAATTTGGTTAGCTGTTAGGGGTTCTAAGTAAAAATGTTCAGATCCCCGAGAACCTTACCCTAATTAAAATTTAAATTAACCCCAACCTTTAATCTAAAATTTTTAAAAAAACTATATCGATATGCAGTGATATTTAGCAAAATTCATTTAATAAAACCGAAATAAAAAATTAAATGGGTGATCATCTGGGTATCTTGGAAAAAAATTTTCACGACATGTATTGATAATTATTTTATTCCAAACTTGAGCGAAGATAACTCGATGACCATTCATTCAAAATTATCGACTTTTAGATAAGTGATTGTCAAGATATCTTCACTTAAAAAAAAACTTTATTGCAGCTTGTTCTGACAACCACTCATCCAAAATTTTTTTTTTAAAAAAAAAACTATTTCAATTTATTTTAATTATACAGTTATACATAATCTAAATAAAAAATTTTTTATCGATTTTAGATAGGTGATTGCTGAAATATCTTCGCTAAAAGTTTACAATTGGATTGCTGATTTCGTCCAATCAGAATGTGAATGTTCGAGTAGAATCTCCACCTGACCGTCACTTTATTTGCGTGATAATTTTATAACATGTGATAATGCATAAAGCACGTGTTAATATATAATAAGAAATTTTAATAAATTGATCGAAAACACTTTCGTAAAAGTTAAATATATAATGAGTGGGCCTAGGAATCGGTATGGCAGACGATCTTCCCATCGCCAGTATCAAACACAACCCCATGCACCATCACATAATAATTTAGAAGCCAGAGGCAATTGTAACGTTTCTTCAACGGTTCTTTGTTACGCGATTTGCTTGCTAGTTCTAATGTTATATAATTCAATGTAGTTGATTCTGCCAAAATTTCTCGTGTAAACTTACTACTTTCTCGTATTCGAGACGAGAATGATCCTGTGTATACTAGACGATTGTCATATGTTAACCAATTTGTGGTTATATTGAACGAACCATGCACGCCCTGGGAAAAATCTCAAATTTTTGAAGCTGTAACTCGTGGTACGGGTTTCGAAGCAATCTTCGAAGATTCTCGGTAAATCCTTTAAATAATCTGATTTAATCAATGGATATTACTCTTGCAATTCTATGAGGTACTGATCTGCATATTTATGTACAGTGCACCTACAAATTTTAAGACTGCTGTAGCAAAATGTTTAGCTCAAACTGCTTTGATAATGAACAATGATATAAACAATTATTTTCGTTGGATATTTGAAAGATTACAAGCTTCAGAAAGTAACTCTAAAGAAAGAGAGAAAGAACGCAAGCTTTGGTTATTGACTTCTTTACGAGAGGTAAAACGATAAATAGAATGTTAGTTATATTCTTATTAAATATCATTAAAATTTTTCATTCGAAAACCTACAGGTTTTCGTACGTAACCAATTTGCCTCAAGTTCTCAAACTACTTCAAGTTCTGGTCCACTTCAACAGTTCATTCCTAATGTTCTTCATGATTTGGAAAGTTTACTAGACTCAATGGATAGTTCAGATTGTTTTCCTGGTATTTTAGAGGTGTTAGAAAAAATTGCAGATAGATATCCCACAGAATTTGGTGAACGGTTTCAGGTATTTCAAGTTTGAATTTCGCAAGGTGCTTTTTTTCGCTTGCTTACATGGTTATTTCCATATTTATAGGATATAATTGATCTATTGGTGGGATGGTATATAGATATATCAGTTTCGGATACACTTCATTCCCTTATAGCTGGTATTTGTGCTGTCTTGCTTTTAGGGTTATTTCTTGATTCTTTTTACTTATTTATTTGTTTATTTTCCATAAAATAAATAAATATAATATTTATAGATACTTTCAAAAGATTACGTTCTTTTTGGGCAAAAAATTTGAATTTTGCTTACGAGTTATTGAGCCATTTTCTAGCAGATATGGAGGTACTTTCAGGTGTGACAGTATCCCAAGAAGGTCCTCAGATCGATGATAGAACTAGAAGCGAGAGCGAAGCTATGCCAAGTAATTTGAAATCACTGCTAAGGTAGCATCCAAAAATGTCTATTTATTAGAATCATAAATTCAACAATAAACTATAAACTTGCTTTTTTTTTTTTTAGCTGCTTTCAGACAGTTGCTGAAGCAGTTAGCCCAATTTTGCAACAAACTTCTACGGAAGAAATTAACAATACAACTGACGTAGAAAGTGCACATCCCTTTGATCAGCTGCGAGCCTGGATCATTAAGTTCATATTTGTTATAGCTGAACTATATATGGATACTGGATGGTTCGAAAAAGGTAAATTTATCAAGTAAATTTCTCTGAATATATAAATTAATTAAATTTAGCTCAAATTTTAACTTTTGCTTAAGGGAGCCAGATAATTTTGACCATGAGCTCGTCAAGAAAGAAATCATTTGTACAGTATCAAGTTCAGTCGACTAAATTTTGGTTATTACAAATTCAAAACGGTCTTCAAAAAGAATCGATTGACTTTATAGTAGATGATTGGTTTGATGGCTTCCTTCAGGTTGTTTTTGGTTTATGTACTGTTCATCTATCGATCGCCTTATATTTAATTTCTATAAAGATGTATATTTCCACAAAATACTAAATATCCACTCGTCATTGATTTCTATAGATTCTCTCTCAATGGACTCCACATATTCATCCTGATGTTATAATCATATTGGCGAATCCAAATTCGTCATTAATGAAGCTTCGCATATATCACCCATATCTTGCTCGGCTGCATTCGGACATTTTAGACATGTTCCGTATACTTCTTAAGAATCAAGATCATAATTTTACTTCATCAGATGAAAATAAAATGTCTCTGATCCATCAAATTACTATTGAAGTTGGTCAAATGATGTCTTTCATATTTTCTTTGAATAACCTTCCAAAAATTGACATGAAATCACAATTGAAGAATAATGTAATGATTAATACCGTTCTCGAAGAACAGATGTCTGATCTCTTTCCTGAAGGCTTGCAACCTCTTTTTGACGTCACTAATTTGCCCACAAGTACTCATATATTGAATGAAAGAACAGCAACATTTGTAATTGTTTTTGATATTGAGCTCACTATACAACTTTTGCCAGTACTGGGGAGTGCTAGAGAAATCTTTTGGATCCTTTACTTCACACTTAACAAGCTTAGGGAGCGTGATTATTTCGATGGTATATTAATGTGTTCTTTGATTAATGCGCTTCGACATGCATGTAAAAGGTATTTATAAGACAAATGTTTTCATAGTGTATTCATTTTTATAATCATAGTGATTGGTTTTTGAAATTATCTAGCGAGAATTATTTTATAGAAGAGAAACAACAATCTGACTCTGCATTTCATGCAATGAGTTTTCTCATTAACGCGCTTTTGCAGAATCAATTTGAATTATCCTTCAATATTTTTGCATTGATTATCGAATGGGTTAGAGATGTTTTAGAATTTTGTAGTGCTCATGAATTTACGTCAACCGATACAAAAGATAATATTCGTCAAGAACTTGAGCATGTTATTTACACTCTAATTGCTATATCCAGTGAGTTACATAAATTCCACTATATTGTTAATTAATTGAAGATACTTATTTAGTCGTATAACATATAGGATCTGTCAAAAATAACAACATCCGTATGCAAATACCTAAAGTTATACATGAATATTTTGATGTTTTTGGATCACTAAGCATTGGTCGGAAGGCCTTTTCAAAGATTATCCAAAGGTATAGATGTTAATAGACGTCATTACATCTTGTGTTTATTCGCAAACAAGAATCTTGTTTTATGATATTCGACTTTCTCCTAATTTAGGATTAATGATGTGGATCACAGAGTACAGTCTGGCTATTCCAAGTTGATCTATAGAATAAATCCTTTTTTTTCAACTTTTTTACATGACGATTTAGAAGATCAATTAGTGATGAAATTCAAAGTACTCGCACGCTATTTAAGATTTAGAGTATCTATAAATGCTTATTAAAAATTAACTAGGAAATATTTCTGCACAGGGAAATGTGTGCATGACACCAAATTTAGGTAGCTTCAGATCACCTCATTTCCAAATCGTGATGAACCATTTGGGAATGAAAGAGTTACTAACCGGACAAGATGAAACTGACAACGTTACATATGATCCAAGCGAAAAAGGGCAATGGCGTCTACGTTTGTTCCTATCTTGTCAATCTAATGATTTATTCAATCCAAAAGATGTTATAGAAGACAACAATCTCAAATATGGTAATTTAATATAACCTCACTATGTGCATATATTTTTCTGCATAATTAAAAGGATTTATTGTTTTTAGTCTATTCACGAGATGAAATTGTATATGCTATTGTGAATTCCAATGATTTGCTTACGTTCTGGACACTTTGGGAGGTCGCTCGTTATTGTGTACTCTCAAGGCTACGGACACCATTCGGAGGACCAAAGCAGGTAATATTTATTATAATCAATTAATAAATTTAAAACTAACAATTTTTTATGCATAAATTTTATATTTTATTGTTTGCACATTAGACATTTGATGCTTTTGAAAAGAGATTAAATGATTTGTTGATAGAAGACTTCACGATTTCTATAAAAAATGAATTAGACGAAGATAATTTACATTATAGGTAATTAAGAAATGATAGTTCTATAAAATATGTTGACCTATTATTTTTATGGCTGATTCTGAAATTAATCATTATATAAGTATGATAAATCGTTATCAATTACGGGACTTGTTAAATCTGTTTGATCGTTTGGAACTTCAAATATACAATGCTACGGTTGGGACTTCGCTTGGAAATTTACCCCAAGCACCACGTGCCAGTATTGTTTTCTTCAGAACGAATCGTAAAGTTTGTGATGATTGGTTTTCTCGCATTAGAACAGGCATTATCAAAGGTGCTAAAATCATTGGTGATGATGCTTTGGCTGTTATTCACGGTTTTAGGGTATTTATATGCTTTTATCATTGTTGATTTAGTTTACAAGTATTTGGATTTTTATCAAATTAAATTTAACATTAATTTATAGGCCCTTGCGCAACGTGTAGCTCTACTAAATCAAGGGCTGGTTACCAGTGAGAATATTTGGTTGGCAGACTTTCAACAAATTCTTACTGATGTTGGTAAGGTGCTATTGCATTATGTTGGATAAAGGTGGTTCCCTTAATAAAAGCAGATGTAGTTCGTAATGCAAACACATTTATCCATAACTATACCAACATTATAATTTGGGTTCCATCTTTTCATTAGGTTCAAATATCTAATCCCGTTATATTTTATTAGTTGAATGTCTGCAAAGATTACATGCTGGAGATAGTATTATTGGGCTTTTAGCATGGTCTAAACGTGTCTGTCCAAGTGACGAGAAACAAGAAATTGGTTTATCAGATCACACTGACGACTTTACTGCGGGCGAAAACATTGAACCAGTCGGCTCTACACGGCGGGCCTCTATTCAATGTTTGTTTAATTTTGCGTTACAGTTATGAATAATTGATAATCATTAAAATAAGAATTACTACATAACATTTTACTAACTATATCGTTTGAAAATTTAAACAAGTGTCACAGCATGAACTCTTTCCAAACCAAGCTAATTTTAATTGGATGCACGGCTCTCATTTATTTTCAGAATCGAGATACGAACTTGCTGCAAACGAAGCGATTGATTCTTTCGACTACCTTCTTGATATTGATTCTGAAATTCAACCAATTTGGCCACAGACTCGATTTTTGAGCTCGCAAGTAAGTCAAATCTTATTTATCATAAAACTCTGAATTTAAGCAACCAAAACGAATGAAACTTTATAGGCCAAAGGGTTGAGGACAAATTCGTCATAAATTACAAGGATGTATATCAAAGTTTTGAGGCCCTGCTTAAATTCAGTTGTACATTACCATGACCTATGATCTCTTATCTACATTAATTGCTTCATAGATAATTGATTGCTACTGTATTATGCAAGATTTGTCTTCATTAGCACAATGGGTTTATGTACATGATGAAACTGAAATCATTATAGATCCTTTGTTGCAATTAAATCAAGACTATTTAACAGCACTTGCAAAATACCATGATGGTGACCACTTGGATGCATGGAATCTCGTTGATAATGTTCCACTGCAAATATCGCAAAAATATCTCAATTATCGTGGTGCCAACTTTATCCCAATGTTATGCCTTTTCCGTGAAAGGCTTTTTAATTTAGTTAATGAAAGTTCTAATTCTAGTACATTGAATCAGCAAACAGCTCTTTGTGTTTTAGAGAACATTGTTAAGCATTCGTTTACGGACTCCTTAATGAGCACTATTCCTATCTTATTAAAGACAATTACAATAAAATCAGAAGCTCAACAGCTTCACCATTTTTTATCTGAATTTGTGGAATGCATAAATTACAATCAGAAATTACCGTTTAGTGATACATTTGTTATTGATTTATCTTTGTGGAGTCCATTAAATACAACTATTGACCAATTAATTTCGAACCCAGAAATTCAAACAACATTAAATGAGATTAATATATTTAAATTTTTGATGGCAAAAATTGCTAGAAAAAGTTCAGCTTTAAATTATGCAGCTTATATCTTTGATCATTGGAAGCAAGATATTCCTGCAGAAGTTGTATTTGAACATTCTAAAATGTTGTTTGCTCAAGGATTGTATCAAGAAGCTATTGTCCGTGTATGTTCACTTTTACGCGATGAGCAATATCCGTCCTTTGCATTTTCAGAGACTTTAGTTTTTCGTCAAAACGTGCTTTTAAAACTGGCAAAATGGTTACAGCATCCAGAGTCACAATTAGATAGTGAAACTTCATCTAATTTAAATCTCATTTTCAGCGAGTATATTGGTAGCCAAGATTCAGAAGAAAAAAATTTAGAGCCTAATTTAATAAATAGTAAGCTGGTGGAAGCATGTTTGTCTAGGGTGATTAATGGAGAAAGTCCGACTGCAAAAGCTTGGTTTGCCTATGCTTCATACCACTACCAATATGGTCGACAGATAATTGATGAATTAGGCAGCTGCAAGTTTTCTATTAATTTATTGAACTCCGCTAGTAAGAAAATTCAGCAAGTTTTGACAGATGATTGGAAAGCTTCGAATAGTAATAATTTTACTGATTGTGATATAATAATAAAAGTACTTTTATTCTTTTTTTATTTCAGTATTGTCTTAATATTAGTACAAGTATATGACACTGTATTCTTTTGCAAAAAAATAGAACATATTTCGCATGTTTTTACGAAGAGTTAATTCTCTATCAAGATTGGATAAAAGTGGTGATAATATATTGGATTTTAATGCAATCCTTCCTTGGATTTCACAAAATTCAGTTGATGAGATTACAGATGCATTAAGTAAAGTACAAAAGGAACTCTTTATTGCTTATAAATCTGCCGTTGATGGATATTTCCGATTCTTACAATCTACACGTGGAAAAAATAACGCCCAAGATACTCAAGATACTCTAGATACTCAAGCGGTAAATTAATTGATTATTTATGAGGATGTTTAGACTCACTAACGCTCGATATATTGAAAATTTTGTAGGATATTCGCATAGAACATATTGAGGAATCTGATATAATAACTGCAACTCTAAGGATTTTAAGATTACTTGTGAAGCATGGACAGCTTTTTGAAGAATCTTTTGTCGAAGGATTTAATAATACTAATATTCAGTCATGGGAAAATATAACTCCGCAACTATTTTCGCGATTAGATCATCCAGAACCTTTTGTTCAACAACAGCTTTGTAAACTTTTGTGTTCAATTGCTTCTGTTTCGCCACAGTTAGTTGTATATCATACTGTTGTTGCCTCAAATTCTAGTGGCACCAGCGACTTAAGTAAGCAATTACTCAAAAGAATTGCTGATAGTCTTGATGATTCTAATGGAACATTGATCGTAGAAATTCGACGTGTGATTGAAGAATTACAACGCATTACAGTTTTATGGGAAGAGCTTTGGCTCAATAAAATAAGTGGCTTACAACTTGACGTCAACAGACGGTTTCACAAATTTGAACGCGAATTCGAGAGAATAAACGATAATCTCAATCTTTCGTCAGAACAACGAAATAAAATTATGAAAGAAAGTTATGATGCTATTATGAAACCAGTAATTTTATCTATCGATCGATTATACAGTAGTACTATTGCTGTTGCTTCAACACAACATGAGAAATGGTTTTGTCATACTTTTGGTAATCGTATTCATGAAGCTCTGGAAATTCTACGTACTCCATATTCATGGGAATCATATAAATCGGGTTGGGATCTTTTGCGCAATGTACGTAAATTACTATAATGATCTTGAAATTCCTTAGATTTACTTATTTATAAAAAATTTTTTTCAGGTTCAAAAAGATTTAACGAAGGAATTAATGTCAAATCGTTCGTTAAAATTAATTGATGTCAGTCCATATCTGGGAACAATCAAGTCTTCTGCGATCGCTATGCCTGGTTTACCTTATCATACGGATACGGTGACAATTCAATCGTTTGATGAAAACTTTATAATTCTACCTACAAAAACCAAGCCCAAAAAATTGGTTCTCCTTGGATCGGATGGGCTGCAGTATGGTTACCTTTTCAAAGGCCATGAAGATCTTCATCTAGATGAACGAATTATGCAACTATTACAGATTACTAACGATTTACTCAAACGGGATAAACAGACGCGCGCTCGAAGCTTGCGCGCGCGTAATTATGCCGTCATTCCTTTAGGAAATCATTCAGGAATGATTCAATTGGTAGAAAATGCTACTCAAATATTTGTACTTTACAAAAAATGGCAACATCGAGAACATTTTGCCAAGGTTTTACAAAACAACTCTGAAGAATTAGCTGGAAACCCACAACGACCTAGTGATATGTATTTTGAAAAAATCGGCAAGGTTCTAAAAAAAGAAGGTTGGCCTGCATCCACTTCGAGGCGTAACTGGCCTCGCTCTGTTCTCAAATCAGTATTTCTTGAATTAGTGTCAGAAACACCTTCAGATCTACTTGAAAAGGAGGTTTGGGCATCTTGTTCAAGTCCAAAAGAGTGGTGGATTAAAAGCACTTCTTTGTCACGTTCGCTTGCAGTTATGTCTGTTATCGGCTACATAATTGGTCTGGGAGACCGTCATTTAGATAATATTTTGATAGACTTTGAGTGTGGAGAAGTTATTCATATTGATTATAACGTGTGCTTTGAAAAAGGGAAAAAACTTCGAGTTCCTGAGACAATTCCTTTCCGCCTTACACAAAACATTGAAAGTGTACTTGGTGTTACTGGAGTCGAGGGTGTCTTCAGGATCGCATGCGAAAATGTTCTCAGGGTGTTGCGAGAAAATAAAGAAATTCTAATTACATTACTTGAAGCATTTGTATATGACCCATTAGTTGATTGGCATCAAGACATGTCTGAAGGCCGCGAAAAACAAATTATGGAGATTGAAGAAAATATAGGATTGTTAATTTCGAGAATTGGTATTAATTTTTTTTTTTTTTTCAAATTTATGACCTTCTGAGAATTTACAAGATTTTACTAATAACCTAATAATGCATGTATTCTTAGCTGAACTTAGGATTCCCCTTGAGAATAACCAAGGACATCTTTCAAATTTACTGTCTGAATTTCTTACAGTTTTCATGCGTATATGCGAACATTACATGAATTTATATAATCAGCAAGTGGAATTATCTGAACAACCGAGTCAAAGTCTTAAGATCGAGATGCGGGAACCTGCGTTCATTCACAGTCAAATTGAATTAGAAAGTCTAAAATCTGCTCTCTCACAAAGAACTAATGAATGCGCACTTTGGCATGCTCAACACGAAAAAACTATACAATCTATTCAAGGACCTACACTTCAGATTATTTATAATGAAATTTTTTCATCAAGTTCGCAAATAGGGGTATCTATCTTCACTCCCTTTTTGCAAGTTCTTGCCACGAACGAATTTATGCTTCAACGTTGCAGCAAAATTGAGCAAGAATTCTTGAGTTGGATGAATGAACGCAACGTAGCTTTCAAAAATTGCCTTGAACGTTTGCAATTTTATAGAACTTTAGTAGTTCCTTTAGTTCCTGTGTTAATGATGCAAGATTACTATTCTAAATGGCCTCAATTATTGGTTTCTTTACTCGAATCGTCATTTTCAAGTCAAGACTTCCATGCACTATATCAAAAATCTAGTCTTCCAATTGTTTACGGTAACGCATTGAATCATATTCGTGACGATCTAAAGATATCTTACACAAATGCTGCGCAGGAAAGCGTATCTCTTGCCGAAGCCTTAACTTTGGCTACAGATAAAATGGCCATGAACGAATCAACGTTACATTCTATGCTGAACAATATATTCAACGAGCAAAATTCTACGAGTTTAAATTCACACCTTCCATACTTAGCGAGTGTATTATCTTCACTATCTGAGCTTCATCAGTTCGTTGAGTCGAATGACATGTCTGAAGTGTTTAATCACGTCGGATTTAGTGCTAATTTTCAGACTGTTATTAAAGAAACTCTGTCTAATGAAACTCTCGATAAATCGTCATTTTTAACATACGTAGTAATTTTATTGTCCATTTATCATCATGTTCAAATGATAACTGGTAAGTTTATTTGTCTTTTCCTACATATAGTTATTACAAGGTAAATGCTAACCGCTTTATTTCTACATTTTATTTATTTAGTGAAAATTACTGATGAAGAAATACTTAGTCAGACATTATCTATAGCCGCTGAACTTTTACAATCAGTTCGGATAATTCTTAGCTTACAACATAATTTCGTGAACGTTATATTACCTAAGATATTTCTTTTAATTCATGGTTCACCGAAAGCTTTTGAACCTTTTACCGATGTATTACGTAGTCTATCTACAGACGCTTTCAACTATTGGGGAATGAAGCATCCAGAATCTCATTACATGGTGAAGTCTATGGTAATCGATTAACGTACCTTTTATAAGACAGTACATTTTTTGCATAAATTTCTAATTACTATATCCTATACGTAGAGTGAATCATTCAATCGACTTTGTGAACATACATATAGAGAAGGGATTTCACAAGCTGTTCATTTATTAATTATCGAATTTGACGAGTTATTCAATAGCTTGAGGGATACGTTGCTTAAGATTCAAGTAAACTTATATTTTAACTAAAATTAACAAGGCATCTACATGTCATTTGAATTGGGTTAATTCTTAAAATTAATTTTAACTAGGCCCTTTTTAAAGAACTTAAAGAACACAGTTCATCTAAAGACGGTCAAGAAGATTTAATTGAAGGCCGTCTCATTGATGACTTTATTGTTCATAAGCTTAATGTGAGTTTTATTTGAATTTGTTATTAATTTCGTGTTAATGCTACATTAATATTTTCTATCTCAGGTTATGGCTTGTGTTTTGTTGGCGTGTGACGATTATTATAAAGAAAATGGCCAACCTCGTCTAAACACCGTCTGGGTATCATCAATGGCTATGGCAGACGCTTTTAAGAATAGTTCTAATTCACTCACAAGGCTTTGGGAAGTCTCGCGCTGGTGGATTTCGGAATTTTTCATTCCATATACAAAAACTCTATACACAGCCGTAATTGACCATATAGGATCCTTAGTCAGAACTGGGAATGAAGATATCAGCCTAACATCTGATAGCTCATCACCCATAAATAATCTGATTGCACAAGGACTGGTATCTAATGATGATATTTGTGCTCAAAAGCTCAGCGTCAAACAGTATTCTTTCCATGGATGTAAAATGAATTTTATTTCAATGGTAAGAAATTTTTATTTTTTTGTAAATTTATTTCTAGATCTCATTTATTACTTTTTGTCTATTTTTAAGATGAATCTACGAAAAACTCAAGCAGAAATAGAGTTACAACATCGTCAAATGGAATTAATGCGCTTCGAATGGATCAATGAAGCATTGATAGGTGACAACAGTTTAGTCCGACAACAGGTAGTGGCTTATGTTTTTGTAAATTTATATTAATATATATATTACATTCATAAATATGTCCTTAATTTTGTTATTATAAAGTTCCTGCAAAACTTGACCCAAGACGTGAATCGATTTGTTTTGTTAGAAAATCTTTTACAAGAATTAGTATCGCAATACAGAGTAATCAATGCAGAAGTTGCAGACTTTATTGCTACTCAGGTTGTTAACGAAAACGCTGGAGAACTATTGCGTTCATTTGGTGATGCAGTAGCGAATCAACAAATGATTTTTGCTCAAGAATTTGAAAGGGTAAACTACTTAATATTCGGAAATATGTTTTTATAGAATAAATTCTAAATGAAGAAATACAACTTTTATAGATGAAGCATGTCGTTAGTTTATGCAATTCAATATTGCATTTGGAAACCTTCCGCACAGTAACTGACAAAACTGTTGCAATGGATGCAGATACTCTTCAACTAGTTAAAAGACTCGAGTCAGCAATGCAAGGGTAAGTACATGTACAATATTAAAAAAATACCATTGGCCTAAATTGAAACATTTCCGAACTCTTTAGAAGTTCCAAGTTGAGTACTGTTGGTTCACAATTGGATATCACGCAACAACTCTCATCGTTAAAAGTAAGTGATTTCTACTTTCATAATTCGGACAATGTTTAATTACATGTCTTTGTCATTAATATAATTAATAAAATTTAGATTGATGAATCTCTTGACATGGATTTACTTGGAAACCTTGAAAACATTGCTAAAGATCTTAAAACAGTAGTAGAAGAAGTTCGCAATTTAATGAGTGAATTGTTTCCTCTTATCGATCCTATAGCAAATTTTGAAATGGATACGACAGATGATAATGGCAAGGATGCACGTTTAAAAGTGAAGGTAACTAGAAATTATTAAATTTTTTTATTGCTTATTTATATGTAGAGTGATGAGATTAAATTAATTAATTAATTATCAGGAATTTGTGCGTGAGTGGTCCAAGTTCGATTCGGATTTTGATACAGTTATTAGTGGTGCACTTGCAGTTGTTGATAGACGATTCCACCAAAAAAGTAACTTTTCGGAGTCAGAATACCCAGTAATGGTTGAAAACCTTCGCTGTGACAACGTAAATTACAATTTCTTTATAGCTTCAATGCTTATATACTTTGTTGTCCCAAATCTAATAACATTATTGAACGTTCTTGGTTATTAGGAACGAGCTATATCATATCTAACTGATATTATTGTCAGAGTTTTTGAAAATTTGTTTGCTTTGGGCGAAATATCTGGAACTATTATTCAACATGAATCATCTCAGAAAATTTCCCCTGGAAATATTGAGAGTAAGAGTTCTAATGCATGTGATTTTGCTCAAATAAATACCGAGACGGAAGATATACAAATACTTAATCCTTTGGAAGCGAATAATAAAAGAGACAATTCAGAAATTGAGGAATATGAACAAAATGAATCCTATAATAACCCTGTTTCATCACCTGGTAATGATAAATTGAATGGTCCCTCAAAAAATACTATCACTGGACAGGTTTTATTGCCAAATAACGAGGAGACTGTGGAAAACTGGGATGTCCCTATGCAACAAGGTATGACTTATAGAACCCGAATGAATTTGTTTATTAATTATGTCCTTTATGATTGTAATTGTCATTTATCATTAATCATTATATTATCAGCCCAAGCACGGAATGCTTTTGCAGTTGGAATAATCCGACGAATCAAAGCGAAATTAGAGGGAAAGGATTTTGAAGCTACTACTAAAATGACTGTTCAGGAACAGATTGATACGATTATCCAGCAATCACTTGATATTGACAATTTATGCGTGATGTATGAAGGATGGACTCCTTGGATTTAAGCTTTAATACCTTCGAATTTAAATCTTTATATTTGCTTTTAACATTTTAAGTGCTGATGATGATGCTATTTTAACGCGTAAATTCAGTGTCTTATTTAAAAGGCACTTTAGCCAATCGTAAAATGTTATTTTCACCATAGAATTTATATTTTGCAAATTTATTTTTACAAAAAATATATATATGTATATATTAATTTTAATTGTTAATTAAAAAGTTCAATTTTTATTAAACTTAAAATTACCAGAGAAAAATTTATTGTCGTAGAGAATGAAATCTAAAGAAAATCAATGCATTTATTAGTTGTTTATCCGTTTTAACAGAAGAAAAGTGGTAACGTTTACAGTCAACTGTATACTGGAAAACAGCCTGCTAGAGCCTGTGCCTTAAACACGTATGCCTAAGGATTGTCCAGGAAACCGCCTCCAAACATCTGAACGCAGGTAGATACTAATGACAGGCGTGACTGTAAACCTTACCAGAGTTCAAAGATTTACGAGGATATAGAAAAGATTAACCTTATTCACGAAAGATCCGCGGTAGATACGTGCTCAGAGTGAAAAATTAATTCAGTAATTGACAAGAACTAGCTCTTTAACCCTCATGCTGCTTCGGGGGAAAGAATGAATTTATGTATGACTAAAAACCGATTTAAAACAGGTGATTAAAGTCTGAATAGGAATAGTTAAATCATAATCATCTGTTTTTAATTATGTAATAAACTTTGCCCATCCTTAGTTAGTTGTTATTACCTCAAAATGGAGGTATTATGTGACGGGTTCTTTTTATAATTTTTTTTTTTTCTGCCATACTAAGAAAATTATAAAACGAATCTTTGCTTTTAATAATATAGTTACTTTAATTATTAGAATTTAAAAAACTTTTACCTTTATTAATATGATCTCGCTGCGCAAACTAAGAGAATTATAAAAAACCTTTGTCATGAATATCTTTATTGTATTCTATCGTATGACTGAGAATTAAAAATTGCATGATTTGGACATATAAAACTCTATATATCCAATTTAAGCTAAAGTAATTGGTCATTGTCATCCTTGATTGCAGGTTTAAACAACCTTCACCCAAAATAAAACTATTGTGCAGACTAAAGAATTATTTTCAAATCTTGTATGAAAATTTAAAGTGCACTGGGAAAATAAACAAGCATTTTTTCAGAGAAACAACAGGCATTACTGTAAAATTAATTTTAGTGACTAAACGTCAAAGTCAAAAAGTCTCGTCATGCGAACGTGGAATAAATTCTATTAAAAGTCAGCTATTATTTAAATCAAGATTTCGGTATCCAAAACGTTGAACTTAGTTTTTAGATTCAATTTTTGTTATTGAACCGAAAATTTGGATCAGTTGAAACCAGGGATGGTAAATGACCAGGTCGGCTTACACATTGATCTACATGTCCGGATTAAACATTGCCGGTAATTTCCTTATGAGGCAATTTTGCCATAAATCCGTAACGTTGGTCA
>CAJVPY010002227.1:0-16733 GCA_910591965.1 Dentiscutata erythropus | reverse complement strand
TTTAATATCTCATCAATCCAGAACCAGGTGGACCATTAACATGGTTTGTCATGTGTGGAGGTACCTGTACATTTGATATTGGCATTGATCCTTGCATACCGTTAACAGGAACACCCGCCATGGCCGAATTAGGAATACCTCCTGGCACCATTCCCATCGGACCGATACTCATACCATTCATACTTGGAATTCCTTGAGAAGAAGGTGGTATCGAATCTAAACCCATAACACCATTAGCTTGCGCAATAGGACAATCTTTGTGAGCAAGTAATAAAGTTTTTAAATTGATAATCTCTTCGCGTAAAGATTGAGCTTGATTTTGTAAATTTTCGTTATCGTTGGTAAGATATTCTACTTTGGCCTGTAAATTGGCCAACCATTGCTTTTTACGCTGACGACATTTAAGAGCAGCTATAAATTAAGATAAAAATTAGAAAATTTTAAAATAAACAAATAAAATGATAAAATATATATTAATATACATTAATATACATTAATGAATATATATATATATATTAAAATTAATACCTTGACGGTTTCTTTCCAAAAAGTTTCTCCGTTTTTCTTCATCAGTCATTTCATTTTTAACTTTTTGCCCGTTTTTCTTTGAAGGAGGTTGTTCCTTTACGAGAGCTTCTTCAGCTTTTCGCCTTGAACTACGAGGACTAGATTTCATAGAGCTTGAACTTCCCATTTTAATAGGGGAATCCTCATCCATAGAATCGGACATGATTGAAGATTTACGAGTAGGTATATTTGTATTTATAGGATTAGTATGTCTTCCATTAGGTAAATTTGTAATGATATTATTTGAATGTGAAGGAAAATCATCGTTCTCAGTTTTTGGCAAGATAGTATCTGGAATAATTGGATTTCTACTTATCAAATCTTGTTGAGGAGCGCAAACCATATTTCTATTGTTAAGGGTAGGATTTGTAACGAGAACAGATTGATTTAAAGGATTTTGAACAATAACATTTGGAGCAGAAGAAGTTGAAGAGCCATTTGTCATATTTAAAATATTTGTTGTAGGTAAACCGGGTTGTATAACACCAGATTGAGAAGTTGAGACGTTAGTAACAGGAGGAGCCGAAGTAGTAGGATTTGAAGGGATTGATTTACGATCAGAATCAGAGAGAGGACGATTAAAATTGCCACGACCGTAAGGATCAGTAGAAAGAACGGGAAGAGGTTGATTAACGAAATTATTAGCAGGATTACTGAAAGGATCAGAGAAAGAGCCGAAAGGAAGAGGAGTAGTTCCGGTACGACCAGGTTGAGAAAATTCATTCATTAAGGTAGCATCCTGAGGACCGGTAAGCATAGAAGGAGATAAAGCGCCACTTCTTAAGGATTGTAAGCTCCAACCGTATTGATCATCACTTGCCCCCGGAATACCAGGACTTGCAATTTGTGATACAGGTGGTAGACTCGGTTTTGGACTATTAGTCCCTACATCGCTTGGAACAGGAGCGACACCCGAAAAACTTTGTTCGAAAGGATTAGGTTCCAAGTCAAGTTTTGAGCATGAGGCCAAAAATCGTGTAGGAGTTTGTTCAATGGTAGGAGGAGGAATATCTGTTTTTTGGTAATTATTTTCGGATTGATTTTTAGGTGAAGGTGCGGATGTAATAGATTCATTATTTTGTGATTCAGGAGATTTAGTAGGGAATGTAGTAGATGCATCAGAATCTAATTTTTAAAAAAAATTTTTTTTTTTTTTAATAAATAATAAAATGAGATATTTTTTATTAAAAGATCTTTCCAAACCTTACGATTTGGTATAACTCACCATCGCCGCCCGATTCCGGGGAATACATTGTTTTTCGATATTAATTTAAAAAAAAAAAACAAAAATGATGTTTCTAAAACTGATATAAAAATTATTATGATAATATCGATAATATCGATATTATTACAATGGTTAATTAATAATTATGAATATGGATGAATAAGAAAATGACTTATATAAAACTTGTAAATACCTTTTTTAAGGTTGAAAGAAAAGAAATTTATAAATTTATATATACGTGATATTATATAGTCGATAGAAGATCGTTTTTATTTCTATTCTTTTGAAAATCAAACTATCAAATGTCAGATAAGAATTGTAAAATAAAATAGATCACTCAAGAAGTGACCTCAAGTTGATTTCCGAATTACACTTCATTTAAAAACTTTGTGGTAATGAAATAACCACATACCGTTTGTATATAAAGTTGAGATAGTAATATGAGCGGGATCTTTTCTAGCTAGTGTTTCCCCCCAAAATATAAGCACAAAATAAAATAAAGATAAAATAAGAATAGTAAGAAAGAGAGATTTAAATTTTTTAAAAATTAATATAGGAGGTTACAATAAAATTCAGAATACGCGGTGCGATTAAGAATAGTAAATGTTACCTATTTAAAAAAAAAAACCGGTGAAACTTTTTTTAAACCAGGTTTATGGTTGAAAAAAAAGGAAAAAAAATATATAAAAGTTTAACCTTTGTTTGTAATAAAGTAACCGAGTTTCTCTAATAATCAGAAATTAGAAGTACTGGAGGACGATATCGATATAAGTTGAACGTGTGAGAGCTTTTCCTCCTACATAAAAAAGGTCACCCATTATTAAAAAGAAATACATATTGGTACCCCGAATTGAAAAAACTTAACAGTACATAAGCACTACATAAGCCGAAAACTTCAAATTACCATAAGTGAAAATGTGAAATATCGATATGGGTATTGAATCAACAAGAACAATATATAGTTACAGTAAATTTGGGAATATCAGATATGACCACATTGGCTCGTTGGCGCAGCCTTTGAATTATAATTAAAATATATTTATATATATTATAATATATATTAATATATATATTAATATATGTATATTTTATTTCAATTTATACAATAAAATACAATATCGATATTACACAATACTAGTTCAATACAGTAAATACAGCCAATACAGTAGTATAAATCACAAATTGAGATATACCATGATGTATTTATATTTTGACCATGCGGAAAATATTGACCAGTGATATGACTTAATCTTTACGTCATAGGGTTATTAATTTGCCTCATTAAGATTTTTCCCCGGCAATCTGTCTCGTCCGTTAAACTAGTTTCTTGTAAGATGAACGTTTGTTAAAGTTGCTCGCTTTGCATCGTACAACATAAGTTTAACGAACGAAATTTCTTCATTAACTTTCTTACTTGGTAATTGAGCGATAGAATTTATGTTTCAAAAATATTTTGAATTAAAAAAAATTTTTTTGTGTAGCGTAAACATGAATGCTGATTTGATTTCAATTTTTTCGTCCTACTTATTTTACTTATTACACATAAATTGGACCGGTTTACTGTATTTTTTTTTTTTTTCTTTTGAACCGGCATATGTTAAATGCAATAAACATTACTTTGCGGCAATGATGGCTGAAAACACTACAAAACACTACATTAAATCGATTTCATACAAATTTATTAGTCATGGGTCTGATAAATAAAACATCTGTAGCGTAGCATTATTTTCCCGCCAACTTTAGTTATTTCAGGTTTTTCTCGCCGCACAGACTGTGATTTATAAAGTTGGCCACCCCCTATAATTCTGCCCAAACGCCATTACTTGTTTGATCACATGTGATAATCAAAATCCTTGTGAAATCCTTAATTTTTTTTCCGTGAAAAAAAAAAAATGCCATCGGCTACCGAGTCAAAGAAATCCATTATTGGACTTAGAATAGGTCAAAGTTACTCTAGTATTGCTATAATTAATAAGGTATTAATTCTGCTCATAATATTCATAATATCCATAATATCATTCAAAAATTTCTTTACAGTATTAATTTCTTTTTCATTAATAAAGGATGGAAGAGCGGATTGTATAGCTAACGAAGACGGTGAGCGGCAAATACCAACTCTGGTTGCATTTGCAGGTGAAGAAGAGGTAAAACTCTTGTTGATTTACCAAATGATCGATTGTTAAGGTTATTGCTTTTTTTACCTTAGCATTTCGAATTTCGAATATAGCTTGCAGGAACTCAAGCAAAAGCTCAATTGCTAAGTAATTCTAAAAATACCATTTCTCAATTTCGTAATTTTATCGGAAAAAGGTGATTTACGAAATTTCTTAAATAATAAATAATAATGTAATTGTCTAAATAATAAGAAATAATAAGAAATAATAAGTTATTGGATTTTTTAATAGCTTTACCGAATGTAATTCTTCTGCAATAAAGGGAACTGCTCAATTAGTTGACAAGGATGGTGTAGCTGCATATTCTGTAGAATTTATGAATAAGGAATCAATTTTTACTGTTCAAGAAATCACTACAAAATATATCACAAGTCTTCGTGAAAGTGCTGAAAATTTTTTGGGTCAACCAGTCGCTGGTGTTGTTCTTGCAATTCCTACTTACTTTACTGATTCTCAACGTTTGGCCCTGAAAGATGCAACTGAAAAAGCTGGATTACGTGTTTTACAACTGATTAATGAACCTACAGCTGCTATATTGGCTTACGAGTCAAGCATGAAACCTGAAGAATATAATAACAACTTACATAATGATAGAACCGCTTTAATACTTGATTTGGGTTCTGATAGTCTTGATGTTACGGTGATGTCCATCCGTTCAGGCATGTTTACTATATTAGTTACCACCCATGATCCTGATCTTGGCGGTGCCGCTTTCGATGACCTTCTTGTGAATCATTTCGTAAATGAATTCAAACGTAAGACACAGATTGACATTTCACAAAATAAACGTGCCTTGGTTAAATTGAGAAATGCTGTAGAAATTACAAAAAAGACTTTATCAAGTAGTTCAACTTCTCCATGTTCGGTAGAATCATTAGCTGATGGTATAGATTTCCATGGATCAATTAATAGAACTAGATTTGAAATCATGTCAAATAAACTTTTTACAAAGATTTTAGATGTTATTTCTAATGCTTTAAAAGAAAATAATTTAGATACTCAATTAATTGATGAGGTAAATAAGAAAATAATGTTTATCATGAATTTTTTAATACTTTTATTTTATTTTATTATTAATATTATATTGACATTATTGATTTCAGGCAATCTTAGTAGGTGGTGCTTCTCGAATTCCAAAACTTCAATCAAAACTTCGTGATACCTTTAAGAATACGATTACTGTTATTCGTCAAGATTTTGAACCTGATGAAGTTGTGGCCTATGGTTGTGCATTTCAAGGCGATTTAATTTGTGCGTTGGATGATCAAATGATTGCTGATAGCATTGACACCTCGGTCACCCTTGTTCCTCATCTATCGAAACCTATAGGCGTACTCAATGCTGAGAATGAATTTGTGGTCATGATACCAGCAAACACTCCTCTTCCTGCTCGCCGTATTTTTCAATTCTCAAATATGATTGATGATCAAAAAAAATTTTATGTTCCAATATGGGAAGGTGACATTATAGTTTCTAAGCCTTCTCCACCAACTGATGATAATTTGGATATTGATTCAAATTTAGATACTTCTTTACAAGAAAGACATCTTATTTCTCCTGCAAAAATGTTAGCTGAGCTGGTGTTAACTGATTTACCTGAAAAAAAGATGAATGAACTCAAAGTTGACATTACTATAGAAATAGATATTAATAAAAAATGTATTATTTCAGCAAAAGATCCGATATCTAATAAATCGGTTGAGCTAGAAATTCAATTTACACAGTAAAATAGTGAAAATCCAAATATATATAAAGAATTATATAATTCAATTTTGAAATTCAAAGGTAATTATAATATCTTAATCTGAATTCTACGGTTTAAATAATTTTTTTTTTATTAATGAAAAATATTTTGCATCATTCTTTATTTTTATATGTGCTTAAAATGTATTCCATTGTATATGTATTTTCATCACATCTGTATTAAATGTTAAATATTAGCTATGTAAAAATGTCAATGAAAATTATAAATAAATAAAGACTTACAATTTTGCTATATCTTCTTGTACTTTGCCAACTCCCTTTTGTAATAATCGTAGTATAGTAGAAAACTCATTTGAACGTTGTTTCAAGTATTTACCATGGGTAGTTAATAATTTGATAATCCATAGTAAATGAAATTCAAGATGTGGTGATTCTTCTATATTAACAGCAATAAATTTAAAAAATTTGTCAATGTATTTTTCAGGTAGATCTTTAAC
This sequence comes from Dentiscutata erythropus, assembly GCA_910591965.1. NCBI lineage: Eukaryota > Fungi > Glomeromycota > Glomeromycetes > Diversisporales > Gigasporaceae > Dentiscutata > Dentiscutata erythropus. Next base: position 10,566 of record CAJVPY010002227.1, on the reverse strand, counting down.
AACCAATTCAATATCATCAGGCGGAATAGTTTCATAAACTTGGCGTATTATATAGCGTTCATTAAGTCTAAAAGACATGACAAGAGCTTTTAAATAATCTTTAGAATTCAATGTTTTCAGAATAGAACTTGGTGTAATATCCATCTCCAAATCAAAAGGATCGAAAAGTAATAATTCATCTAATGAATAAATAAGTAAACCTTCAGTTGATGCAGCAGCCCAGGATCTACCTGTGGGTGAAAATTTTACACATTTTGTACGAATTTCTGGTCGAGTCTTTCGTACAGAAAGGTCTCCTTTCTGAGTTCCAGGTAAACTAGTATCAAGTCTATCTTCTAAATCACTGAGATCTCCAGATTGATCTATCAAATCAAGAGGTCCCGCTTCAGTCATATATTTACTATTCAAGAATTCTTGTATTCCATCTAATGATAAGTTGTGTGATATCTGATATTTTTTTATTAATAATTTCTCTTTAACATCATAAAGGCAAATGTATTTACTATTTCCACCAGAAATCACACATGACCCATCAGCCGTGTAACATATACTATTAAAAGATTTTCCAGAAGAAGAATTAGCGGCTGTTGTTCGATCATTAGCTTTTCTTCCACCAGATATATCTTTTCTTCCTTCTACAGTTCCTACTTGATCACCATTTTCAACATTCCAAAAGGTAATTTGTCCATCCAAAGTAGATGAAGCTAACTGTTTTCCATCAGGTCGAAACACTACAGTTAAAACATCTGATGTGTGTCGAAACACTTCAACATGTTTACTACGTTCAAATACATTCCAAACACGAACTGTAGAATCCCAAGAACTAGATGCCACCAATAAACCTGTAGGACTAAAAGTCAATCCACTTATAGGACCTTCGTGTCCTGCCATAATATCTAATAATTTACCAGTTTGTACTGACCATACAAAAATTTCAAAAGTATCCATTGATCCAGCACAAACAATTTCACCACTTGGATCAACAGCTAATGAAGTAAATTGAACTGGTGATGGAGACGTAAATGTTCTAAAATTTCTGTAACGAATTAAATCAAAAGCACGAACAGTTCCATCCAAAGAAGCTGAAAATAAGACATGACCATTTTTTGAAAATTCTACTACACTAACACCAGATGTATGCTCGGAAAATGTTACAAAACAAAAACCTGACATAGTATTCCATACTTTGACTTTACCATCATCACCTCCGGTTGCAATATTTTGACCATCTGAAGAATATGACAATGTATTCATATCATAATAATGCCCTTGTTGCTTAAGAACATATGATTCGGATTGCCACTCCCAAACCAAAAGTTGACCCAATTTTGAAGAACCAAATGCCAACCATTCACCAGTTGAATTAATTGTTACTGAATCTATTGCTTTTTGAGAAATACTTGAAGAAATATCAATAATAAAAATATTAATATACTGATAACTTTTGTATCAATAAAGGATAATGGAATATATTATTGACTAATTTTACCTCAATGTATGTATATTATTGAATTCGGGCATTTCCCAAATTCCAAAAATTCCAGACGAAAATCCAACTACCAATAAATTTGATGATGCATGATAAGCTGAGCAAATAACTTTAGCTCCAGATTGATTAAAATAATGTCGAGATGAGATAGTCCATCTTTTCGATTTTGATAATTCCGGCTCAACGTCATCAATATCCATTTCTTCATGTTGTTCGTCGTCTTCCGTTAGAGTTTGAGGAGAAGTGAATTTCCAAATAAAAAGTGCACCATCTTTACTAACAGTATATATCTATATACAGAAATTTAATAAAACAAAATCATCAATATACAAATTACTGTGGTAGCTGATGCTGATATTTGAGGTTTCTATTTGTAAATATTATATAAACCTAACAAAATCTTTAATTAATAAGTCTAACCTAAAAGATACCATTCAGAAAAGATTTTATATATTTTATATTAAGCAGAACAAATTTCAGTATCAGCCAATTTGAGTATCAATAATTATATAGAAAAAGCCTCTCTAAATGCATCTTCTAAATGCATCATCTATATTGTTCTCTAAATGTATGCTGTTAAAATTTCTACAAGAAGCATTTAAAGAGGTCTGTTATATTTATTTATCTACCATATTTTGATCTTTTGAAAAATAAGCGCCAATGACATAGTTCTTATGACCTGATAACGTTACAGTCGCGAAATCCTCAATAGGAAATAAAGAATGAAGTTTTGCAGTCATGTCTTTTGAAGTAGAAAGAAAAAATCTTATAAAATTTGATAACAATTAATTAGCATATAACAAATTCAAGCAAACTTTGAAGTAATAATATATTGAAAATGAGAATTTAGTTACCGAGAATCGGTAGACCATGTTATTGATGTGACCTCATCATAGTGTCCTGTATATTTATGATGCATAACAAATGGTGCAAACTCTCGACTTAGTCCTGGAGATTTCCACACTTGAATATTTTTTCCCAATGCGACACCAAAAAATCTTTATATACCATATTTTGTTAAAGTAAATTAATTATACAAGTTATACAGGTTGGTAAAAAGTACTTTCTCCTAACTTGTTACAATGAAGTTCAACTATTTGAAATTCAAAATAGATTTATATATATATTTATATAAGTAAGTAAATGTAAAAACTGATAATAACTAAAAATAGTAAAGATTTTCTAAACATTAAATAAAAATTAGTGATAAAACTTTAAATGTTGAAAAATTAAATTTAATATTCAACTTTTGAAAAATTTTAAAAAAATTAAGTATTAAAACTTTAAAACTTAATTTTTCAACAAATATTCTAATGAATTAAATTTTTGTCACACTATAAAAATACTTAAATTTTAAGTTGGTATTATAAAAGATTGTTTAAAAATATCAAGATTGTAAACTTTCATTGTAACAATTCTGCAATTACTGGGAGCTACTAATGTTCCGGGCTAATCTGAAATATTTCGTCCTGGTGAAAATATTTCACGCTGACGAAATAAAATTGCAATTAGCGAAATTATTTCTTATTGGCGAAATATTTCGGACTTGAGAAAGTACTTGAGCCCGAAAGACACTAATTAAGTAATTAAATAATTTTCTATAATCATGCCCAACTATGCTTACTTTCCATCTGGGCTAAACTGTACATCTGTAACAGGTGATTTGAAATTGAATTCGTGTAAAACAATTCTGCGTTGAAAGTTGACTAGAAGAACTCTTCCATCTGAAGAAAATAAGAATAATTCAACAGTTGATGAATTGCAATTATCATTTTACATTAATTTTCAAATCAAACGCACCTTCATCTACGGAAAGTAGAATGTTGGCATTTGGCGAAAGTGCAATTCGCGAAATATTTTTTTGATTTTCAAATGGAAATGTAATTGATTTGTTACTGCAATAAGATTAATAAAATCAAAAAATCTTGCGTCATTAAAAAATTGTAAAAAAGCTACACATCTAAACTTATAGAATTTAAAAGATATGCTCACTTTACAAGATCAAATAAAGACAACCGATTTCCCACAGGACTTAGCAATGAATTTCCATCGGGGGTAAAACACAAGTTTCCTCGAGTGTATACAGTTCCGCATAAATTTGAGAACTGTAGTGAGATGAATTAAATAATTTTATATTATACAAGAAATTTTTAGAATATACTAATGAATATCTAAATGATTCGATCGTATCTTAAACAATATAACTTAAATCAGAATGATGGTACCTTAAAATTGGTCTTCATTTATTCGGGAAATAATTACAAAGATTAAAAAATTAGAAAAATTATAGATCAATCAGACATGGATAATGTCGATCTCTCCTATTATGGATTTTGCTAAAGAATAGCTCCCGCAGTAGTTGCAATAGTCACATCGTCCAATCAGGAGTTTATGTGACTATAACGAGTTCATGAATAACTCAAAAAGTTTAAGGCAATCTCTATTTGTACACTATATGTACGTGAGTATATATATATCTATATACTGTATCTCAAAAATCTTGATTATTAAGCCAATCTTTAAAAACAGGGTTTAATTAATTTAGTAAATTAATAATTTTCATAACTGTTAATCTATTATAATCTTTACTGTATGATATTTAAACTTTGAATGACCCGATTAAATTTTCTATAAACTTGCAAACATTAGAATATCAAGTAACTGACAGTAAGGGGATATATATATTGACGTCACTATTACGTCTATATTAAAATTAAATTTATAGAGATTTGTAGAGTTTACTTTATATATATATATTAATAACTCATATGGTAATGATTAGAACAAAATCGCAAATGTTAATTTCTATATATATAAATCAGAATTGCTAAGTAAACAAACAAATAAAACAATTGCAGAGACTAGAGATTGTATTTGTATAGGGATCATCTGGGTAACCCACCACGTAAGATCCGTGATTATTGCTATCCGGGTGACCCAGATTATCTGTTAAATAAAAAATTAGAACCTCTTTTCGTCGTATTAATTATTACTGTATTAATCTTACTACAGTACTATTAGGTAGACAATCTCAGGTCACATATAGCCAATCAGAATGATTAAATTTCACAGGAGAGTAAACTGATCTGACACGTCCCTTAGACAGTTAAAATAAATTCCGAATATAGTATAATCTTCAGCTTATCATTTATTTTTCAGGGTTCTTTGGGAATACTGTAAAAAGCTAAACGCGTATTAATACGTAATAATTACATTTTGGATTGTGAGTATAATGAACATAAACTATTCAAGATGTATTTACTATTTATAATTTAATTTTATTCGCGATTTTAATACGTACTGTATAAAAAAAAAACACTAATCTATGCATTTAAAATAAGCCATTCAAATTCATGAATATTTTACTACTTCATTTTATTTTATTTTATTCGCAATAATGTAGTCAGAGAACATTATTAATCGAGATATTTAATAAGCTATTCAAGCTCGTGAATCTTTACCATTAATTAGTCAGTGAGTGTCGTATAAATTACAAAAAATTCTGATTATAGATGTGCGCATTGTAACGAAGACAGCACAAATCAAGTATGGCGCCATGTGATTCTGACAAGGATGGATAAATAGAAGTAGAGAGATTGCCTATTATATGAAAGGATCCCAACTTAGATACTTATAATTACGAACGTATGATCGAATGGATTTAAAAATCCGAGAAAAATTTTCTGCAACCTGTTGGGTAGATGCTATACTAAATTTAGTCCGACATAAATTAGCCAATCGTATGAATTTCTTGCCATAAACGAACCGGGTTACTCGAGTTATTTTAAGTACCTGTGAATTGGCGTACATTCCCTTTAATAGGTCCCGGGTATAGTACACGGCTGAGAGATTATATCGTGAAAGGAAAAATTACACGCTGGCATTTATAATAGGCAGTCTAGCTATTTTAAAAAAGTCGCATTTGATTAATATGGTTCGCACCCGAGTAGTCTAATTCATAAGGAGTTTACTATCGAAGCGGATCTCTTACACTAGCCTATTTACAGAACTCGGTTTGGATAAACCGGGGCTTAAATTTTATGCGGATCCAAATCTCTTTATATAGCAATAATAACATATATTTTAGTGATTAGACCCGGCCCGATTTTTAAAAAATCCGGTTTTGAACTAGTTAAGGAATAGGTTTATCTTTTTGTCAAAATTCAGTCTTACTATAGCGGCTTAAATACGTATATATAAACTTTTTTTTACTATATACAAAACTGATATAAAACAAAGTTTTTATACGTATACGTACAGTGTTTTTAATTAATTTTATATTATTTTTTTAAACTATTATATATATTTAGCTATTAAAAATTTAAAACAGTTATATTAATTTTAAAAAAAATTTTAAATATATATACACAGTATATATAGTATAACTTTAACCCAAAAGTTTATTTTTCACGTGCGCAAAAAGTGTGCGAATCCAATCAAAATTTTAAATAAAGCAATTTGATTGGATCCGCACACGTGCGCATATAAAAATAAACCCTAGTTATAGTCGATCAAGATATCAATTTTAAAATTTTGCTGCTCTATACTTATACTGGTTTTTGGTTTCTAATACTTATAGTATAGTTTAAAAAGTTATATATATAATCAAATTCTAGAACCCGGGGAGTTAGGTTGAAAATGTTTAACTAAAAACTCTGGCATATATTAATTTATAGTTATATGATGTGGATTATCACCATATTTAGAAAAACATCAAACTATAGTAGGTCTTTATTAAATTTAAGTATTACACTTATAGATGCTAGTAAAATTAAATCAAAGTGGTAAAATGATTTTACTATTTCACTATTCACCACTTGGTAATAGTATAACTAATCTAACTAGTGAATTAGTATAATTGGTGTAATTGGTATAATTGGTGAAATTGGTGAATTAGTAAGACAATGAATTGGTAAATTGGTGAAATAGTGAAATAATGAATTGGTAAAATGGTGAATTGGTGAATTAATAAGATAGTGAAATGGTAAAATCGTAAAATCATAAAATTGGCAGAATTTAGAATTATTTTAGCCTTTATTTTTGCTAAAGTTTTTACATTTTATATTTTTACAAATACACTTAGAGGTCAGAACTGTTAACTGTTTATCTATATATTTGTATAATATAATATATATCTGGATATCATATATCTTATAGATAATAACCTTTATCCAAAATATTTAAAAAAGATTTATGGATATTTGTGAATATCTAAATATAACTAATTAAAAAGTGAGTGCTATTTTTGCTATAAGAATTTTATAAACTCTATATATTTACTACAATGGTAATATGCAGGTTCATCTACATGTTATAGTATGTATTTAGTTGAAATAAATAAAATCAAAAGTGCCAATTTACCAATTTATTATTTCACCAATTTACTATTTTATTATTTCACCAATTTACTATTTCACTATTTTACCAATTACATCAATTCACCAATTACACCAATTTAACAATTCACCAATTCACTAAAATTTTATTTTGGTGTAATTTTGGTGAAACTATTTTACTATTTCATCTGGTAAAATTAACCCATTTCACTAGCATCTATAATCACACTATAAGAATATAATACAATTAGTATAATAGTTATAAAGTAGTTACAAAATACTATATATATTTGAAAATAAGCTACTTTTTTTGGCCAAAAAATTACATAAAGGTTTATTTTTAGGTTAAAGTGATTTTTTATTTTATTAAGAAAAGTAGTTTTTATATATAAAGTCAAAATTGTACTAAGTAAATATTTCTATTTGGCACTTAATAAAAATTGTTTAAATGAAACAATATATAAGATAAATAGGGTATTGTAGCTAGATTAAAATTCCTATTAATAGAACTTTTTATCTAAAGCTACGCAAATTTCATTTATTGGTTCTTATAACATGAAACTTTTTAAATAGACCTGGCCGGGCAGCTTTTTTTTTTAATTTTATATATAAAAATTTATAAAATTTTTTTTAGAAAATTTTTTTTTTTTTTTCCAGTTAAGGAGACCTCTTTGGTCTGAAGGCTTTTATTAAAATTTGAAATAATATTTAGTTACAATGATAGTATATCAAGCTATATGTGCACCTTTTGAGTGCCTAATTTAAGTAGTCCGCCCGAAGGTTCTACACTATTTGCCATACCTGCACTCCAACTAGAGGGGTACTCATTTAAACCATCTAGTTCTAACCTTTTATCATTTAACTACCTAACTCTGGATTACCTTACTATTTGTACATAGATTTTGGATTACCCTTGCAGAGGATATACCGACTGCCTTAGAACTTACCAACTATTTCTGGCTAATCTATCCTCGAAATAAACCTAACAAAGTGGTACATGTCCCATACATGTATTCACCTACATGTTTAGTAATTTCTTTCTAATTAGTACATATTGTCTGCTGCCATTGTATTCGTATCTCATGCCACCTTTTGGGGTGCTGCTGTAATACAATCCGTATCTCAAGCCCAACCTTCCTAATTAGTCGCCTATTATGTACTTTTTGCTCTTATCCGGTTCACAACAACCCCAATACCCACATTCAGACCGTTTTTTACCTGGATTCTTTATCGGTCCCTCCTTTACTTTTAGCCGGCAACTCGGATAGGTTGGTCTGCCAGGCTTTAGATGCCTGAAGGACGCTCTCCTCTTGGTTCATACTTTCAAAGTGTATGTCCTTTTCCTCTGGTGCATCAGCCCGGCGGTTTGGCTAGTGTGTCCCCCACTTAAGGACCTGATCGCTCGGTTCTCCGATCTCGGGCCCGGTTCAAATTCAGCCTCCTGTGGTACCATTGAAGATCACTACTACCTCCAAATTCAGGACTTGCCAAATGGGTTTTCAGTTATTCCGGTTCTTCAGATTTATTGCGCCAAAGCTCCCATAACTAGATAGTGTGACCGAGATTACAGATTTCTAGATCCAACCGATAATCGACAACCATAAACCATAGCACAGGCTATTTTTCAAATTTTGTCGCTATGGGATTTAAACTCTAGACCTGCCACTTGGAAAGAGTGACAACTAGACCACTACACTAAGTCGCTATATCTCTTTTTTAGAAATTTTTTAAAAACTTGCCTGGTTATTAAAATATATAAAAATTTTTTTATAAAAATTTTCAAAATTTAATCTGGTCAAGTTAAGAAAACCAATTAATTAACCTTGTATAGCCTAATATATAAAATTTTTATATAACAATTACTATTTAAACTACACTCAATATAGATTAAAATTTGGTAAAAAAGATTTTTGTATTATAAATATTTTTGGGTATAAATAATTGGTACACAAAATAAATACAAACCTAGAATTTAAAAAAGAGTATTGTGACTAATTTTAAAAATTTATACAGTACTAGACAGTAAAAAATATCCACTTTTTATTAGTAAAACTTTAAATTATTATAACTTTTTTTAAAAAAAATTAAATCAAAAAACCTTCTGACAAATTAATAGATTTTTAGCTAAACTACATTTCTGTCAGAGGATTTTTTTTATTTTTTGTTTTAAAAAAGTTATAAGAAATTAAAGTTTATATGAGTTCAAAAATTGGTATTTAATATAGAAAAAAAGAAAATATATATAGATTTTTAACTAATTAAAATCAATTACACAAAATTAACTAATCAAAATTGATTATGCAAGCACTAAAAATTAGCACCTATATATATAGATTGAATATCTTTTACTGTTCTGTACTGTACAAAAAAATTTTTATTATATTTTATTTTTTTTTTTTCTATTCATTTATTTATTTAACTTTTCTACTTTTTTTTGTTTATTTGTATTTATACTATTTTCTTTTTCTTGCATTCTTCTCTTTCTTGCTTTTTTTGCTCACATTTTTCTTTTTCCGGTTAGATTCAATAATCTTTTTTTCTGCTTTTTTATTTGCCATTTTTAGCTTTTTTCAAAAGTGAGAAGCCAAGCAAATAGCAAAGTTTTTCTTTTTTTAGAAGAAGGTGACTCAGATTCATTGATCTAAAGAAGCTTTTGAAATTCAGTTTGCAAAACTCGAGAAACTGGGTACTTAAAAGCAGAATGTAGAGAACATGTTCCAGGATTTTTATAAATTTCTAATTCTTCTTTTAATGCTACAAACTAAATCTTTAATATATCGTTTTCACTTTTAAGGAAATTATTTTTATTTAAAAGAATTTTATTTTTTTTGTCTAATAGAATAGTATTTGAATAAGTAAAGCAAGAGTAATTTGAATAGGTAGATAATTGTAATAATATATTTGATTGTATAGATAGTTGGTTATTTAAAAGTAATATGAGTAACTTGGCTTGTTGTAAAGAAGATGAAGATATAATATCAAATCATTCTGTTGCCAAAGAAGAGTTCAAGTAATTTGAACTAATAGTATTAGGATTGAATTGCTATATTTCTGTACTTTTGTAGTATTACAAATAGCAAATTGTGTATAGGTTTTAAAAAAAGCTAAGCCAAAAACTTTTACAAAGATATGTTTTATTACTACCTTGCCATTATTATTGTTTTAATATTTGTTTAATTCTTTATCATATTTACTTTTTAACTTGGCAAAAGAAATTTCAAAAGGCTGTAAAATGTATATCATATGGAAGGCAATATATAAAGAAGAATTCCATTTGTGTAGCAAAAATCAATACTTGTATAGCTTATGTGGCTATTAAATATTAGTAAAATGGGGTAAGTAGATAAGATAAAATTGTTAAAATAGTCAAGATACATTTGGAAAAGTTCTTCACATATATAACTAGTATTTGTAAAGTTCTTAAAAGTATACCTTCATAGGACGACAAGCTTCTGATTGGCTGATTCGAATCAATTACCCGGGTAACTAATTTATACAGTTTTAAAGTACTTTTTCAAACCATAATATTTCACTATTTTACTTATGAAAGATAAATTTTTTTTCATAATTAGTTTCAGAAAAGCGTTGCCCTTCACTGTGCAAAATAATCCCAAAATAATCCCATAAACGAAGAACTTTACTTAGAAGCAAAAATAACTAGGTGTACTATTACATTTTGCCAAAGCCTTCAATCAGCAAAATGGAAAAAGGTAACTGAAAATGTTATTTCCAAGGGCCAAA
>CAJVPY010002226.1:0-16733 GCA_910591965.1 Dentiscutata erythropus | reverse complement strand
TGTGGATATATAATAAGTTGCTTACTATTGGCCAATTAAAATTAGTTAAAAATTTTAAAAATTTTATAATAAAAAATTAAATAATATAAAAATAAATTGTATTAATTCTAAAATATGATTGGCTGCTATATATAGAATTGCTATGGAGATGGGTCTTTATAAAAAATTAACAATTACAAATATATACAATTATATAACAGTATAGTAAAACTATTTAATTTAATATTAGCAATTAAATTAATATATAACTTTAAGAACTGAACTAGTACTGGACTAGTCAGTGCTCTATGCACTTTGTGCTCTCCTATTATAAAATCACTAATATTTCAAAATTTTACTAGAGTAACCTCTGTTTTGTGACAAAGTAAAAATGTTTTTTTTCAATTTTATACTACTTAAATCTAAATTCTTAACCCTAATCTAACTCTAATCTAACTCTAACCTAACTCTAACCTAATTCTAACTTAAAATCATAAAATTGCTATTTCAAAATTTTACTAATGTAACCCTGTTGTGTAACTAAGCAAAAATGTTTCTCTTGCAATTTTACACAATTTTGTTAACTTTAAACTAATTTTAATTTTTATTATAGACTAAATTTTTGCTAAGGCACAAAGTGCATGGGGCACTGTTTAGATTTTCCCTAATCGTAATTATATGGTTTTCTTATTTGTTAATTGGCTAAAAAGGCTAAAGATATATTAGCTATATATTTCTAGCTAAATTATTACCAAGTTGTAGTAAATTAGCTAAACTACAAAATAGTAGTTTATTTTTTGTAATTTTGTTGTATATTAAATATTATTAGTTTCTAAAAGTTTGTAAAGCCTTTAAGTATCTTGCACTTTATAATACGTATAAATTTTAAATAAAATTAATTTTATTGATCTAAAAATTATATTTAATATATAGTATATACAGTATAGTATATATTATTATAAAATTTTTCAAATCAAATATATATAGTTTATATATTCAATTTTTATATTGAATAGAATAAGACATTTAATTAATAAACAATTATATAATAATTCAGTGTTGGGCAAATTAGTGGTCGACCAAAAATTTACTGATCAAATTGGTCTGGTCAAATTGGTCAAATGATCGAACTGGTCAAATTGAACAAATCGATTATATAAATATAATAAATATATTTAAATATACTATTTGACCAATTTGACCAGTACAGATCCTTTGGTCCAATGGTCAAACTGGTCTGGTCAAGCCAACACTGATAATAATATAGTAATTAGATAAATTTGATTAAAAATATATTTACTGTATAACAGTATTTTTTGAATACATGCTGGCTAACATATAATTGGCTAAGAAATATCATGCCATTATTTGAAATTTTGGATTTGGTAAATTTTGCCGGCTAATAGCCATTTCGCCAACAATTTACATCTCGCCAACACTAAATATAAAAACAAATCAACCCTAACCTAAATTAGGATTCGGCAAATTGGTTTATCCATTTAACTAAGATTAATTTGATTTAAAATACCCTTTTTTGTTTAGAATACCAAATTTAGCGCAAAATAAAAAAAAATTAAAGATTAATTTATTCTGTTTACTTAAGCACCTTTTACGAAAATTTGGCGCCAAATTCAGTACTTTGCACGTGAGTATCATACGCGAAAAGAAGGTATATATATAAAAAATAATACAAAGATTGAAACCGAATATTTATTTCATACGTAGCAATAAAAAAAAATTTTTAATAGATAAAAACAGTTACTTTGTAAATTATAAATTTTTTTATCGATATGATTTTTAAAATTTATTAAAATTTAATTGGCTGATAATTATCGATAGTGATAAATAACTATATATATATATTTATTTACATATAATTTTTCCGGAAATTTAGAGGCAAAAAAATTATTGTCCTAGCAAAAATCTTAAACGAAAAAAACCTGGGTATTCTTAATTTGAATAAAAAATACCGTAACATGCCTATTAAACATGCACATATTTTTCTTAATAGCATAAATTTTTTCAATAATTATTTGATCTTAATAAAAAATATCGTACCATGCCTATTAAAAACATACATTTATGTGTTCAAATTTTAGCATAAATTTTTAGCATAAATTTTTTTGATCTTAACAAAGAAAAAAAAGAAGACATAATATATTGGATTTAAAATAATATCCTTTACGACGTTCCGGCTTTTGCGATTTATAATTAGACGAATCGTAATTAAATATAATTAATCGAAAGTACGATTTGTAATTAGACTATCAGGAAATTCCCAATACATATTGTTATCGTAACAAATAATGATTTGCGGGTTTTCATTATAAATATCATTCGATTGAAAATCATCTGCCAATTGCGTAGGAAAAAAATCGGAATGTTCAGAAATTGTAGGACTAGTAGTGGAAGCAGAATCATCATCATATGGAGAAGCGATATCGGGATGACAATCGGGAACCGAGAAAACGAATTGATCAATTTGTGATGTAGCGGAAATATTAGTATTAATACTAGGGTCGAGAACGAAATTTGATTCAATGGGTGATTGGATATTGACAGAATTATGGGTATTGTTTTCAAAAATAGGATTATTAGAATCAAGAGTAATGCAATCCAAATCATCACTACTCGCATAATCGTAGAACTGAGTAATGTTATTGGAAATATTAGAATTTTCTAAAGATGAAAAAGAATCCGAAGGAGTCTTGTCGGGAAAAGTTGAATATTGAGATTGATGAAGATTAATTGGTTCAACGGGAGGTTCCTTAGAGAAATCAATGGTTGACACAAAATTTTTGCAAGCATCGAAGGAGCCAAAAGAAGCAGCAGATCGACGAGCACGCTTTTCAAGATTTTTGTTTCTTCTTCTTTTACATTTTTCATGAATATCAGCATAAACCAAATCTCTAATTCTAATATCATTTAATTCTTTTTCAACATCTTTGGCGATATTTTCATAAGCTAATTTAATTTCAGGTTTTTCATTCTTCCAATGAGAGGAAACCAACCTAGATACTTCAGTCATTTTCAATTTATGTTGTAATTTTGAAAGATGATCGACAAAAGCTTTTCTATATACGAAAAAAGCATTTGGACTTTTCTTACAGATCTTTGAACGAATTCTTTTTTTTGCGATATCAATTGCACGAATTACTGGAGGGAAAGGCAAAGTGATTTGTGGTAAGGTTGGTAATACATTTGCATTATGACCATGAAATTTAGAAAGTCCAGAAGATGAATGAAATCTGTAAATTTGATACTTCATATTCATTTGGGAATTACTCATGATAATGAACGTCTTTGATAAAATATAAATATGATATATGTAAATATATATATATATATGTAAATCAAAGTTATATATATAAGAAAAAAAAAGTTTTAAGATAAAATAAAAGTTAAAGCAGAAGATTACAAATCTCCAAGCGAGAGGGAAAGTAGGTCTCTTCGAATATTTATATATTTTATTAGTGAATTAAAATTTTCCCACATTTGGGCATTAATAATGCGCCAAATTGTATTATGTTATACTTGGAAACAGCAGTGTTGTTTACTTTCTTATCAAACAGGATTGACGTAATTTAAATCTAATCTCGTCATAATTGCATTAAGATGTAATCATTAAATTAAACTTATGTATTCAATTCTTGCACGTTTTTTTTTACCTACATATATATTTGTAAAGAATGAGGCTATTCCGTTTTCTGCAATGAAGAAATATTAGAGAAGTGTTAAAACCGGTTTCACCTTTTAATTTCGAAACATTGTGATATGATACACGTCATATTACGACTTATCAAAAAGACTAATTCTATAATTGTCGGACCAGAAAGAGGGTTGAAGCGGCAAAAAAAGTGATATAATAGCATATACTTCAAAATTTATATCGGCCGATGCATTGTCGCTGGCACGCGTGTTGATGTGTAACGCAAATAATGCAGGAATACGTATTGTCCGTGTGTATCACAAAATCTTAAAAAAGGAAGCTTAATATAAAAGTAAACAAAGCATACATCCATGTACGTAGGTAAAAATTTACCTGTCATTTTACTTAGTTGTCTCAATGCTAAGTATTTGTTTTCACATATGTGTTCTTTCATAGCAAAACCAAGCTTAAAGTATATACTCTAAGCATGGTTTTGCTGTGTAAGATTTTCTTTGCACGTGTTTAGATTTATGGCGGCCGGCTGATCCGTGATAGAATAACTTTGCATTCTGATTGGCTATGTCCATTTAGAAAAATTTGTATTACTCTTTAAAAAATAAGTTTTTTCTGTACAACCAAATAAAGAATATTCTGGATTTAGGCGACAAATAAAATTCTGCGTGAACTCGTGCGTTCGATGATCTCCGGCGACGATCAATTCACATTCTAATATTCCTTTTTAGATGTTCGAAACAATAGAGACACGTCAAATTTATTGGAAAACCAATCAGAAATATAAATTTGTAATTTGTAATTATCCACCCATTATTTGGTCTCAAAACTTCAAACAATAATTTTTATTGAGACAAAGTATTTTTGGTTGTTCTTTAATAATTTAATAAAGGATTTAAGCAATTATCATCTACATTCTTTTGATATAGAATACTTTGATAATTCCCTTTTATGAGACTCTTGTATTCAATTCTTTGATTTATTGAAAACAATTCGGCTATGCAAGTTTATAATTTCTAAAACGTGGATCGAGATCATCAAATTTTAAGCATGTTTTTTTTTTTGATAATATCTATATTTAACATTTGTTAACCCACTAAAGAAAAGAAAATATCTTAATATTCTATAAGTCCGCTTTTAGATGAATTCGAATAAAAATTCCGGGTTACAGTACATGTTAATTATATTTTTCCTGATGAAACCAATAAAGATCTTACACAATTAATATTCTTGTTAACAATCCAATTGATATTTGCAGATTTGTGAATTGATATTTTAATAATAAATTTGATAAATAGTATAGTAATTGGCTACATTCTGTTTATTTAAAGCCAATTTTAGTTAGTTATCTCAAGCAATAAAAAATTTTACCGTTATTAAATAATTAATTCAAACGGGTTAATTTTTTTTAAGCATTAAAGAAAATTTTTATTATATTTTAATATTCGGCTTATAAACAAATAAATAAATAAATAAATAAATATATATATATATATATTTTTTATTGTTAATTGTTTAAAGTTAAAATTAAAAAGCCGAACTGTGGGTAAACTTTATGTAATGAAAAAACCAAAAAATTATTATTTTCGCATGGTAATTACTATATAAGTCGTAGTCAATTTTATTATTAGTTAATTTTATCAACTTGATTAGTCTAGTTTAAAAAACTTTGTTAATTTTATTGCTGTAATCAATTATATGTCAATCAAATACAGCATAAGGTTCTACTTTTTTTTAGTAAACAACTCTCTCGATATGAGTGATGCCATGCTTTTTGAATATTTATTTTTAATTTTTAATACATTAATAACCAAATAATTGAATACTAAATATTCGAATCTTCTCGTTAAGATGATCAAATGATATTAAAATACAATATTAAGTGTTGTGTTACTTGATTATAAAACGTTTTTATTTTAAAAGTAAATACTTAAAAAGTATTACTTATATATTTTCTCTTGGCATACTCATATGGTAAATCTTCGATGCAGGAAAGTTTAACAAAATCAGTTTGTAGTAAATCTATCCAACATAAGAAAGTTATTAATAATCTTAATTCAAAAAAAAGGGTTGTAAAAGTTTTATTGTGAATCCGATCAAAATTTTTCCGTTGTAAATATGTCCAGTACCCCAACTACTGTGGAAAATGAAACCTATTAAGATAGATAGAAGAAGAAGAATTATGCTTCTTAATCTCTTACAATACCCTGAACAAGTCTCTAAATAATAAATTGTTTAGATATTGTTTTAAAATTTTGTAAAAAAGAATCAAATAATCAAAATGGTTTCCGTTATTCTGAATTCTATAACGATAAATTTAACAATTACTTTAATTACGTATTTTCGCGAATTAAAGCACAGGAGTGTAATTTCAAATTTGGCCTAAATTAAGCTTATTTCGAGACATTATAACGCTCATGAGCGTTATTACGCGAAAATATGGTATCACTCTCTTCATACGATCTTGGGGTGTCTATCATCGGGTACTAACATAGTGCAGATGATATAATGATGATCCACTAATTAAGATTTTTCATTCTGCCATAGATTTATTGCGCTTTTTAATTCCTCACTAGTGATACAGGTGAATCGTCCCAATGATGCCGTAACTTTTGCCGTAACTTGCCGTAACTATCTTTGTAATATGTAATAATTATTATAAGTTACAACATTATTGCCGTAACTTTATTATGTTACGACAAGTTACGGCAAAAGTTACGGCAAGTTACGGCAATTCACCTGCACCTGCACCTGCACCTCATTTTTAATTCTACAAAAACAAAATATTTAATGAAAGGTGTCTTTATTTCGTAACAACGTCAGGATTTTATCTTACTAATTAAAATAAGTTATGGTATTTCCTATCATACAATTTACAAACATTATTCAGCAGTAAATCGTGGCCAGATTTTTTTACAAAACTCTTGAGTAAGTAAAGTAAGTAAACATAACTTATATAAAGTAAAATTATATTTGCTAATTTCTTAACGTGCTTTTTAAAGTAACGTCACTATTTTTTCATTTTACAGTACATAATACATGTTTATTCGTTCAAAAGCTTTTTTGTAAAAAAAAAACGATTTACTACTGCATATGGCCTGCGTTATGTTTGTAAATCGTATAATAGAAGACACCCCAGTAAGCCATACCATATTTTAATTGGTAAGATAAAATTCTGACTTGTTACGAAATAAAGACACCTTTCATTAAATATTTTGTTTTTTATTTTGGTTTTTTTTTTTCAGAATTAAAAAATGTTAAATATTACGTGAGGAATTAACGGCATAGTAAATTCTAATTTTTTTATAATCATGTATTTAATAAACTTGTCCGAAAAATTCACTACGTTAATCACTATACTATGTTCATTAGACCGATGATAGACACTAATACTACTCTCTTCCTGATTAAAATTTATCCTCACTATACTATGTTAATTAGACCGATGATAGACACTAATACTACTCTCTTCCTGATTAAAACTTATCCTATCTATCTTCGATCTATCCACCCTACACTAACGTTATCCCTCTTATATATGACCTATCTCCTTAAATGTTATTCTATATTTTCTTCCTTATTACTCGCGACACTTTCTTTTACAAACAAAAAAAAAGGTCATTTTACGCTCAAAACGTAAAAAAAATCTCGGTACTAACCACCGTAACTTTAGTTGTAGTATATCGTAGATTCTCATCTGTGTAATGTCTGAAATTCAATTTTTAATTTGGTTGCGGGCCCTCAACTAAATAAAAAATCTACTTGCAGATTAGCGCATATGAACATATCTATATGCAAATTCACAAAATTTATTTGTGGAACTGCATACAGTATGCATTTCAGATTTTAGTTGCGAAAATTTATAAATCATTTGCGGTCCGCCAACTCCGCAACTCAATTTCAGACATTGCATCGGTGCGTTATTTCGAATACACCCATGTGAGATATACAATAGAGTCATTTTTAAAGCCTGATTTTTACTATATTATAAATTCACCGAATATTACGTGAGGTGCGCGTTATTTGGAGATGTGCATGAACGTACGTTATTTTGAAACTGTTATTTTTAGGCCAATTTTCGAAATAACCATTGCCCACTATTTTGGGAATTTACGGCACCTCTTCTTTCTTTACCAAGCCTTAAGATCTAAATAGGAATTGATGCCAAAAAATGTCTTAAGCATATGATATTGTAGATTTCTTAACTGAAATAAAAAAAAATTTTTTTTTGACTCCGAGTTCATTCGAAATTTCAAAATTTTGGCATTACCACCATAACCTGTAGCGAAAATTTTATTTCATAGTTTTTTATTGTCATTATTGTCTTGGTTGATCGAATTTTCAGAGGTGATTTGATTATTCAACTGCATGTTTATTTTCTGTGATTTCATTACTAATGTTTTGTGGTCATGTCAGTTTATCAAAAAATAATTGAGCTTGAGAGATCAAACAATTGAAATTTTTGAAAAATCTTGTATAGTCAAAAGAGTGCCGGATGGTTTATAGCAAAGTCCTGTAAAAAAGAATTTTAGAAAAAAACCTTAAGATCCGTACAATGAACAAGGTATTGAACTATTTCATCCATGTGATTGCAGTACTAGCCAATCAAATTTATTATTTCTAGGCTTACTTATCATGTGATAACATTCGCATTAGTGTTCTCTAATTCCTAAATGCATGCTCTAGAGCTGACCCCGAAGGCATGAATTTAGGGAGGTCTAACTCAGGGCTGATGATTTTCTGCGGTGGTTAAGGTGTAGTTAAAACAAATTCTGTGATTTAAATGTGATAAAATTTTTGTCTAATTATGTGGTAACATTTATAATTTCTTTGCAATTCTGTGGTATCATTGTAATTTCTGTGATCTAATGTGATTATAAAATTTTTCAAAACAACTAATTCCAGCAAACACGCTCGTAATTTACGTTGATTATTGTCTACCTTTACGGCATTTTCCGACGCCGGCTTGAATTTATGGTCAGATCCTGCGATATATTTTGAATTCTGTGATATTCTGCGTATTGCGTATTTTTTTGAATTCTGTGATATTCTGCGTATTATTTGGAATTCTGTGATATTCTGTGGTGACTAAGGGTGATTTCTGTAGTTGGCTGTGATTAAGAGAAATTCTGCTGTTTTCTGTGAATCACAGAAAATCACCGGCCCTGGTCTAACTGTATTACCTTCAACTCGGCAAATCAAGTCCAGCTCTTCAAATTATTTCATTCGTCAATTCGTTGAATATGAAGTATTGAAGTAATTTATAAATTGGTAAGAAAAAAAATTCTGTGATAGTATAATTATTTGTTTTATAAATTATATTGTTGAAATTTGGGGTCTCTGTTTAAAAATATAAATCCTACTAAAACCCACCTATACTCTTTAACCTAACCCTGATCCTAATTCAACAGTAAAAAAAAATCTAGGAAAACCACCCCAAAAATTTTTAAAATTTAATAATTCAAATTCAGCATCATCCCCATCTCAATATGAGTGTCGCCAAAAGAAAACCCAAATATAGTCTATATTTAAATTGTCGGGATTTCTTTTGGAGACACTCATATATACCCGTGTATATCGATCGATATGTCGTGTCATCATACAAAAATTTGCGTCAGATCAGAATTTGAATGCGGAGCTTCATTAGGGTTAGAGTGAAACCTTATCGTTATGTTAGGGTAGACATTAGCGGCATTATACGTAATTATTTTGATCTGTCAAAATTTTATGACGCAAATTTTAATTTGACGTACATATATATTCCCAAAATTTAGTATCTGGTGCACATCTAGTCAACGCTAACTATAAATCAAACCAACCCTAACCCAAATCGGGCCACCTTTGTCGGCGAAATAGCAGTCGATAAAACAGTTAAAGTTTGACAGTACCTCAAATTCACGTGATAAATACGTGTTTGTAGACTTTTCGTTTTTAATTAGTATAATTATTATTGAAAATAACTTTTAAAATTTCAAGGGAACAATCGGGCCAACCTTAGTTGTCGGAGAAAAAACATCATCAAAAAAATAATAAATTTTATTGTACTTTTATTCAGTATATAAAAATTATTCAGATTTAAAAATAATACAAATAAAATTTCAATAATCAACATAATAGGGTAATTCAGAATTAATGTTCAGGTTTCTGATTTCGAATTAAATTAGTGACGTATTTGTTTTGGAATAAGTGATTTATAAATTCTAAATTTTTTTATATGATGATAGAAAAATGCATTTATTTCGTTTTCTAATTTCGGAATTTAAAACAGGAATGGGATTTTTTAAACTCCTACTTATTTTCGAAATAAGTTAATTCTGATTTGTAAATAAATCTGACTTGGCTTGATACGTCAAGTGTTATAACTCTCGAAAGTCAAGAGTGATAAGGAGTATTATAAATTGTTGTTCAATTGAAAATGCTAACTTTAACTCATCTCTAATTAGAATTTCCATCAATATCACGAAGATTTCCTTTGCTAGTTATGAATTTCCTTATTAAATCATTGACTTTTTCAGGAATTTCCTGCTGAATAAAATGACCAGCTTCAGGAACGCCCACTATGGTTAGATTAGTGACGTACTTTTCAAGATTATCCAAACACAAATTCTTATTTAGCGCTAAATCTTTCTCACCCTATTAGAAAGTATAATAATTTTAACTTTTAGTTTTAATTAAAAGCGATATTAAACGTGAATTTACTTACCCAAATTACTAAAGTGGGAATTCCTATAGATCCAACTTGCTTTATTCCTCTTGCTCTTTGTCCATCATACATGCCCGAAACCGCTTCGCTTCGATAATAATTTAAACTGCATTTGATACTGGCATAATTATCGGAAGAATAAGTTGCTTTATAAATTTCTATATCATTTGGTGTAGAGATTTTTCCAAAACAGTAATCAAATAATCCAAGATCTTTTGTCATAATCCAATTCTCACCAATTGACAAAGGAAGCCTGAATACAAACACATAATAACTACTTAAAATTTGGTTAAAACATGGTAATAGATGCGCCCATGATTGACGAATAGCTTGACGTGGATTTTTGATCAAATATTTCAAATTTAGAGCATGGAAAGCATCCGAGAATTTTTGACTAAAATTGTTAAACCAAACAAGTGTATGTGGTCCATTCAATATGATCAATCGTTCCATATAACCTGATTGGTCTGCGTGGTCAAATTCCCAGCTTTGCGCTGCGGCAGCCCAAGCGATTATTGCACCCCTATTATTACGAAACGATTAATGAATAACGAGAGAATTGGAATTTATGCTTGAAAGGTCTTTATCAATCTTACCAATCATGGCCGACGACACAAGCTGCGCGTCCATTAGGTGACAATTCTTGTATGAAACTACGAATATCTGAAATTAAGTGATCGGGATTATATGCGTCTAACTCCCTTGGTTTATAGCTTCCTCCAAAACCACGCTAAAAAAAGGGTTGTTATTAATTGTAATTAATATAAAAATAATATAATTTTAAACGTGAATATATGTAATAATGCAATTACCATATCCATGGCTACCAAGTGATAATTCATATCTTTTAAACCATCGAGTTGATGTCGCCAACAGTACCAAAACTAAAGAAAACACATAACAATATTCGAGAATAAATTAAGATCGTTCCAGACAAATTAGTTGATATTTGTATGATTTTAATATACGGGATGAATCAATAGAAACACACTAAATTTTTTTGATAAGAATTTTTTGACCTCTTAACTCGGCAAAAGCTTAATCAGATTTAGTACAGCTTTTTTTTTAAGTGAATTCTTCAAATTTATAGGATTGATTTAAAAAAAAATTCTATTTTGAAAATTTTGGTGCGTCTCTCTGATTCATCCAAATATTTTGTATTTGTGTGCACAGTACCTCAGGAAAACCATGAAGAAATAGAATGAGCGGCCCATTGATGTTACCAGACTCGACATAGTGAAATGATTTTCCATTAATTGTTACTGTTTTATGATTACCATAAATCGGGTTTTGGGTGTTAAGTTTCGATATAGCTACAATATAAAAATGTAATCAATTGAATTTAATAAGAAAATACGGGTTCCAATTACAAAATTTAAAGTCATTAGTACCATCGCTTCTATCTTCAAGACGCCAAACTTCTTCTTTCTTAATAAACCAATCTTTTAATAGCGGAATTCCAACAAAAAAGACTCCAAAAAAAGCTCCAAATGTAAATGATACAACATATTCAAGATGTTTTTTAATTATTGTCAAATGCGTATACATGTTTTATACCTCTTTGTTGAATTTTAGTCGCAATAGATGTATTTGATATAAATAAGTGTAGGAAAAAAAAAAAAAAAAAAAGTATTTAGTTACCTTAAAACGCGTATCATCTTTATTCTAAATGCACATGAATTTAACATGTGAAAAGAATGAGATATTTCCTTTTTCAGCCATATTTTGTGAGATCTGCTTGTAAATCTTATGATTTATCGAACGCTGGATACCGCAGTAATATATAGAGCCAATAGAATTTTTGAATATAGAGGCTGCAGGAAAAGTGTTCCGGCATGTTCTCCAAGAATTTATGAAAAAGGAATTTCATATGAATATTTTTTTGCAGAATTCTCACATGATTATTTTTAATTCTAAAATTCCGCTCAAGTTTTTCTATATCACATGCGAAAAAACGACGATTTTCTATCCTAGGGAATTGATCTAATCGTTTGGTACTCATCATGAATAGCCATTGTTCACTTCGCTCATGCTTCACTTTTATTTAATGTAATATTCTGAAGATGTATGCAAAGCAAGTTCGAAAGATCTAAATAAAAAAAAAACTTCAGCGAGGGAATCATATAAGTTCGAAATTAATATCATTCATCTACAGTCATTCTCAGCGTTTGAATTTGAATAAGTCAGATGTTTAATATAACCTATACAAGCAAAACATTCATCCGGAAAGAGGTGATGTATATAATACAGTAGAATTCGAACATTTTCATCGTGAAATTTTTAGGTACCTTATAGTCTTGCGATTCAAGAGTTACGGAGATCAATATGCCCGTCGCTCTAGTTAAGACAATAATTGAAACAATATCAACCTTTTATCGTTATTCGAATTTATTTTGGTATAAGACGTTCGTTTTTAAAAAATTGAATATATATATTTTTTATAAAAATATATATATACTAATATTCATATTACACTAGTCAGGGTTCCGCAGGTGTTTACGCCAAACGTTAGTACCAGTGCATATGTCGGTGTCCATTAAAATACACAGATTTTTAAATCACTTACGTGTCGAGCAATGATTGATAACACAAAACTAACGCGACAAAAACTTTATTCTTACACCATCCACTACCGTTGTGTACGTGTATGTCACTAAAGCAGTGGTATATGGACGTCGCTACCAAATTTTATATGACGTGGGAGGTACAATGGCTACCTCTGACCTCCCGATCCAATATTGTTCGGGTAGTTAAATCATTCGTAGGAAGGATAGCAGTTTTCATAAAATTCGCTCATTTTTAGTAGAGCCAAGCCTTTATGTGCGTAAAGTCGGATTATCGAAACGGCCATGAGCAGACTGTATAATGTTAGTAGTGGCCACTAGCCATGGTTTGCACGATATTACGAAACTGTTATCATCAAATCAATTAAAAAAGCATATTTCTTATCAAACCTATTTTTAACATGAGATTTTGAGTAATGTCCCGTAGATCAGATGGACATATTTAAGGATCCATGTCAGATAGAAATCTGGCATGATAGCCATTGACATGCCGAAGGGTTTAAGTTATTAAGACATACCTTTAAATAGAATTAATCTACACAATATAATTGGGTTAAGCAAGATTTGATAATATTGATATTTTCACATTCCGGCATTGATTTTTGATATGAAACTCAGGGTTGGGCAATCTATATATCCAATGCTTTTTTACTGGACACTTGACATTTCCGAATTGTCCAGTGTATGTCCATTGTATGTCCAGTGATATAGTTGTAATAACGATATAAAATATTGTTAATAAAACTATGCTTTATCAAATTATTGTAACCCCTGATGATTATCTACACAAAGAAATCCGAAAATTTTAATGCTTTGTTATAAATTAGTCTGGTTTTTTTTTTTAAAGTTAGTGATTTGAAGGTTGTCGCTCATTTCCCGAAAGTTATTCCTCGACAGGACATTTACCCGACATTACATAGAGTTAGAGTTAGGGTTAGTAGTTGCAGCTATATATTTTTAGCAGATTGTCACCCTGTGTGATGTCGGATAAGTGGCCTATTGTGAAATAACTTTCGGGGAATCGTACCGTAACTAGTGATGGGCAGTGATGTAAATTGGGTTCGCGCAGTAGGCGCAGCGTAATAGATTTAAATTTGCGCGTATAATAGTGCTCTCTGTATATATAGCGCGCGTATAACTTTTTTTTTTTGTGCACATTTTTTTGCATTTGCGCCAATAAAAATTTTTTGAATTTATAACACTGGTGATGGGCAGATTCATCACGTGATGCGTGGGATAATTCGGGCCACTACCATAATTCCGGCCAAATTTTACATAATTCCAGTAAACAATCCCGCGCGGATCACGCGCGTGATCCCGCATCCCGCGCGGGATTTTTGTAAAAACTGCAAATTGCCCATCACTAACCGTAACTTAATTTGAGAGCAGGTGATTTTGGTTGTAATTTTCAGTAAATAGTACACTGGGTCTCTTAAATTCTAAATCTTAAAAATTGATTAGTCAAGACTAAATTAATGTTAGGCGGGTACTTTAACAAGGGGATACTATTGGCCGAAAATTAAGGTATTTGTCCAGTGTCTATTTTTCTTAATCCATAGCTTTTTACTGGACAGTTCGGACACTGGACAGGTTGCCCAACCTTGAATGAAACTCGGCAATTTCACATCAAAAATCAATATCTAATTGTTTTACAAGTCGAAATAGGTTCTATCCAAATGTCTTTTTTATAAAAAAGTAAATTCTTTAAAAATATTCAGTGAAAAACATATTACATAAAAATTGTATATAAATTGTTCTACAAAATTTTTTATTTTTAATAATAATTGAATTGTTAATCATAAATGATCTCGACAGACTCAATCCTTTGGCTGATTTCTTCCTCGACAATCTTAGAAAGATGAGAGTTTATGTCATAAGTTTTTGATTTTAACGCTTCCGTTATCTTTTTGGTGTCTATCGATTTACTCGTGTACATATCATTTGAATGAATCGGAGATTTTGATTCTTGTTTGATATTATCTGCTTCAAAAAATTGTTTCTTGACTTCATTATCATCATCATCATCTTGTCCTATCTCTTCAAGCCAATATCCAACTCTTTCACGAATATTTGTTGCCGTTGGTCGTTTATTTTGATCAGGTTCCGTGCATCTTTTGGTTAATTTTACGTAGCATTTT
The DNA here is from genome assembly GCA_910591965.1 of Dentiscutata erythropus. Taxonomy (NCBI): domain Eukaryota; kingdom Fungi; phylum Glomeromycota; class Glomeromycetes; order Diversisporales; family Gigasporaceae; genus Dentiscutata; species Dentiscutata erythropus. Next base: position 1,688 of record CAJVPY010002226.1, on the reverse strand, counting down.
GGTGTTTCCTCAGCGAATTTAGGTCGTTCGCCTTGACAAATTCTCACCGAAAGTTCAGTATCGAAAGGCACTCCATCAAACGCCCTCTTTCCTGTTGCTAACTCCGTCATAATAATACCGAGGCTGTAAACATCCACCGCTTGAGTGAATGGTTTTCCTTGTAAGATCTCTGGTGCTATATACGGCATAACACCATTGATCTCACCTTCTTGTTTCATATCAGATGATACTAAAAGTCCCAAATCAGCAATGTATGCGCTGTGTAAATTGTCTTGCAAAATGTTACCAGAATGCAAATCTCGATGAATCAATTCTTGCGAATGAATTGCTTCAAGATCAGAAGCGATACAATATAATATATTTAATTTATCTTTCCATATCAACTGAGGCACATTCTTGAGATTCTGACGTAATGAACTTTTGCTTGCATATTTCAAAACAATAATATAATTTTTAGTAGTATCATCTCTTGATACTCCATGACATTCTAAAAATGACGGATTTTCATAACCTATATCACAATAATACTTCAATTCTTGAATGAAATCTTCTACATTTTTATTCGAATTGTGAATATGTTTAAGTGCAACAGGTTGCAAAACGTAATTATTTTTATTAATCCAATATGCGAAAAATACGGTAGCAAATCCACCTTTTCCTATTTCTCTAATATCTTTGAATTCATTGTAATTAATTCATGATAATTTATATTTTTCATCGTTTAAGATCTTTTTAACACCATCATCGATTCCTTCATACGAAATGTTATCTATTTTTTTAAGACTTCTTACTTTTCGATACCAGTGATTAGCCCTTTGAATATCTCTTTGCACTCCAATTCCATTCCGGTAACATTCACTAATAAGACCTATTCCTCCAAAATTATTCATATTGGCGGCCTTTTTGTAACATTCAAATGCTTTATGTTCATCTTTTATGACTCCTTCTCCGAAACGGTAACAATGACCAAGAAAACACATGCTATTAGCATGCCCCATATCTGCAGATTTCTGATAATATTCAAATGCCTTATGTTCATCCTTTTCAACTCCGATTCCATTTTCATAACCAACACCAAGTGCAAATATCCCTTTAACGTGCCCCATTTCTGCAGATTTCTGATAATATTCAAAAGCCTTATGTTCATCCTTTACAACTCCAATTCCTTTTTCATAACAAAATCCAACATTATATATCCCACTAACGTACCCCATATCTGCAGATTTCTGATAATATTCAAATGCCTTATGTTCATTCTTTTCAACTCCGATTCCATTTTCATAACCAACACCAAGTGCAAATATCCCACTAACGTTCCCCATATCTGCAGATTTCTGATAATATTCAAATGCCTTATGTTCATTCTTTTCAACTCCAATTCCTTTTTCATAACAAAATCCAACATTATTTATCCCACTAACGTGCCCCATATCTGCAGATTTCTGATAATATTCAAAAGCCTTATGTTCATCCTTTTCAACTCCAATTCCTTTTTCATAACGACATCCAACATTATATATCCCTTTAACGTGTCCCATTTCTGCAGATTTCTGATAATATTCAAAAGCCTTTGTTCATCCTTTTCAACTCCAATTCCTTTTTCATAACAATATCCAACATTATATATCCCACTAACGTACCCCATATCTGCAGATTTCTGATAATATTCAAATGCCTTATGTTCATTC
>CAJVPY010002225.1:0-16738 GCA_910591965.1 Dentiscutata erythropus | reverse complement strand
TTATGAAATTTTAGAGAAATTAAATATAAAAAAATACAAGCTATTGTATGAACAAGTAAAGCTAAGCTTAACCCACAAGAAGCATTAGCAGAAGAAAAGCTGGCAGTAAAGAAGAGTTTCTAAACAAAAACAAAGAACTCCTCATGCTCAAAAACAAAAAAACAAACAATATTTAAGAGAATAGGCACTTGTTATCTGAAGAAAAAGAGGAAGAAAAGGCAAGATATATGCAAAAGATAGCAGAAGTACAAAGAAAGATGTTTCTACAAGAATGCTTTACAATATGGGATATTTCTCTTGATATAAAAGCAATAAGAATATGAAGGTGCCTCCAATTCTATGGCCGGTTTTAATTTAAATAGTGGGAACTTCTCAGAAAAAAGAAAGCAATATCTTTTATCTTAACTTTTCAAAATAAAAGAAGAAAAGCTCTATTAGAAAAGCATAGGCAGTATACTTCAAAGAAGAAAAAATGTTAAGAGTATTGAAGGGTGACTTTGCAAGAGATATTATTGAGAATAGAGCAGAGTATAAGGTTATAGTCAAGAACATCCCAAAGACAGCACTAGAAACAATGCTATTGAAACAACTAAAAGTAGTTAAAGTACAAGCAATATATATATCTCACAATAGTAACAAAAATTAAAGAGGTATAGCTTCAGTATTCTTTAAATCAGAGGGGGATTTATGCGCAGCTCTAGATAAAAGGATATATTATTATAATACAAAATTAGAATGTGTAAAGAGCAAAGAAGTTAAAAAGAAGGATAACAGTATATATAAAAACGACCTATATCAGGAAATTTTTAAATATGATAAACATCGATTACTAGCTGCAGGGTTGATTACCATTGATTAAAAAAATTGATGGTTATTGATATTAGTTGCTAATCGATGCATAATATTTGCAAAATAATCGATTATAATTAATTCGATACTTATCCGGATAGTTGCAATCAATTATACAATATTTATAGCGATAATAATTGTTATTAATCGATTAACTGAATTATCGATTTACATCAAATTTAATCAGAACCAGACTTTATTATTGTTTAGTCAGATAACTTAAAGGTAAAAGATACGTAGATCATTTTTCATATGATATGCATGGCAAATCAAGACCTTATATAGATAGTAAATTTTGCTACTAATAAAAATTTTTAAGAATTTAATTAATTTTCGCCAAATTTTTGTGAAATATAAATTGTACTTTCTATTTTTAGTAGTAAAATTTTTAAAAGCTATATTATTTTAAAAAATATACTTCTCTATATAGCTAAATTTGCTGCAGTGGCTTCAAATTTGCTAGAGTTACACAAAAAAGAATAGTAAAATATTTCTAAAACAGGTAATTACCCAATTAGGATTGTGTTTACTATGTTATATGTTACACAAAAGGATTTACTATACACATCATATGATAAATGATCTACATATTCTCTACTTTTAATTAAACAAAGTGAAGAACATATGAGAATCTGTTCGCTATCTCTAAAGCTCTACATATCACTAGAATTCTATATTTAGAAATCTAAATTTATACTAATTGGCCCTACCTTATTTCTTCTCACTAATCAATCTCTGATTATACTAAAAAACCTAAATTTATGCCAATTGGTCTTACTACTAATTAATCTTTCTAAAAACACTTCTGTATTATTTCTAATTTGACCAGTATATTTCATTACAAGAAAACGGCCCACAAGGAGAGAGAAACGTAGCTAAAAAGAGAATCAGCCCGTAATAATTGTACTATTTAGAATGAGGTAAAAAAGTTCTTGTACTGTTGATATAGCCGCAGAGCTCATTATTTTAAGTGAGTCCTAGTATTACCACTACAACTGTAAAGCCCACTACCAAAAATAAGGTCTTTGCAGCCATGGAGCCTACAATACTTACCAGTATTGCTCTAATCTTCACTAGTATCTTTACTAAGTTAGGCGAGTGAGGGTGGGTGAAAGAACCAGCCTTTACTATAAAGCGAGCAATAGTGAAAAAAAAAATACAAAATCACTAAACAGGTAAGCTATCCCCAAATACATTTTTACAAATATTTCAAAACATTCTCGGATTATATTCAGCCTACTTCCTTACTTACTCTATTAAAACAATAACCAGAAATAATCTAAATTTAACAAAAAAATCTGAAATTTATTACAACTGCTATAAATAGCTAAAGCAAAAGACATATGAAATTCATGGGATCCCATCAACTCACCAACAATCACTTCATAGACACTACATTTTACTGACAATTACTTATCTACAAGTTCATTTTACCGACAGTTTATTTCACCAAAGCTCATTTTACAGACAAAGTAATTCTGGTTAATATCATTAAAGTTAGGTTAGAACTAGAGTTAAAGTTAGTGTAGTTTATAAAAAAAAACTTGTCAGTAAAATGAGCTTTGGTGAAATAGACATCAGAAAAAAACTTTAGTGCTGTTCTGTGCAGATTTGCAAAAAAATTAAATAATATATTAAATAAAAATCTGTGCAAAACTTCAGACTCACCAGCTATAGCTAAAGAAATTAAATATATTTCTGCACAAAATTTCAAAATATAAGAAATTTTGCAGTTTTTTGCAAAAAATTCTGCAAAAATCTGCATTTTCGCAGGTTTTTGTAGATTTGCACTAATTTAATTCTCCCGATGGACTGTTGGTAAAATGAACTTGTCAATGAATAATTGTCTGTGAAATGTGGTGTTTATGAAGTGATTGTCAGTGAAACAATATGGACCTGAGAGGAGGAGGGATTGGGATTTATAAAATCATCTGATCTCACAATAACGATTGTCCTGTTGCTGCTTTTCAAACTTTAGTAAGCACTAGTTCTTTGTAAATTTATATTTACACTTTCTTTATATAAGTTTAAAAGACCCAGTAACACAAGTTTCTAAAACCTTGTTTATAGTTAGATGAAATTTCAAGGTTTCGCACTTATGAAATGCAAAACCTAGTGTGAATTAAATAAAATCTTAAATGACGAAATAAAAACTGATAATACTGACAAAAGGTAATAATATTGAAGATTATATGTAAAAAAAAAATTAACTAACAAAAACAGAAATTTATAAAAATTGCAAAAATTTATTGTATAATGGGCAATTGAATTGTTTAAAGGGTGTTATTTATATTATATTATACCAATACAGTTTTAATGAGAAGTTACTTGATGCTTACTTTGCAATTTTATCTTAATTCATTTCTTGTATTATTCCACAAGTACTATGGCTTTTTAACAAGATTATTTTAACCAGTTTATTACAACTCTAGTATTGGCCAGAGAAAATGAACTGGACTATTTTTGCTGAATCTGCCTTACTTCACCGACAGCTTACTTAGCCAACATCACACCGAGTGGCAATTTACTAAAAATATATACCGGCAACTAATAAAATGCTAATTCTAACTCTATATGATGTTGGCTAAGTAAACTTTTGGTGAGCAGCATTGATTTTTGCTAGCATACATATAAATATCTTAATAAATTGTATGCATCAGATCAGGGCAATAATAATCTTGCTAATACATATCTTGTTCTAACATAGGCATCTATCTTAACTAGTGCTCTAAATGGGTTGGGTCGGGTTAAAAATTTTCGGGTTAGAGCTTCAACCCGAACCAAACCTGACCCGAAATTTTAGAGCTAATATATTAAATTTTTTTTAAAAAATGCCTTTTTTGCTCTTAAACGTTTAATAATTCATGTAATGATAATCATCGAAGTTGGCTAATCAAATCTAAGTGCGGTATGCTTATAAACTCTGCGGCTACTACAGTAAGAATCGTGCATTGCATATTCAGGATCAATAAAAGTTTTTTTATTATTATTTTATGAATTTATAGAATTAATATAAAAAACTTTATTGATTTGCTGTCAAGAAATTATCGCTCAAAGTTAAAGAATTTAGGCAATTATTAAAACAAAGTCAGCAGTTAAGTTTTTTCAAAATTTGATCGATTAGATAAAGTAATTGCTGAGATATTTTTATTTATAGGTCAAAAAAAGTATATAATATTATTGTTGTAAGTGGAAATAGAATCATAATTGGTTTAGAATCCACTTAAATTACAGTAGAACAGATTATTTATACTAAAAATCCCAACTCTAACCTTAAAAATTCTAAATCAACTTAAATTCTGTACCTATTTGCGACATAGCATATTAAAGGATACATAACATTAGGTATTTCTATGAAAATAAAATGGGCTGAAATGATATAGAAATGCTGGTAGACTTCATTATATTTCATGCTATCTGAGGGAAAAATAAAACGTGTTAAAATATTGGCATTAGTATATAGCTATATAAAACAACTATAACATATATAACCCAAGACAGAATTTTAAATAGTAATAAATGAAAAAAAAATAATAAATATGAAAGAAAAAATTATCTGCATGTGTTTAGTACTGAACCAAGAACTAAAAAAATATTTAGGTACTAATCGATTGTATATTATGTAAATCAATTATAATCAAATTGATTCTAATCAATAGGACCTATGCTAATCGGTTGTATATTATCAATCAGGATTCTAATCGATTATAATTATATTGATTATAATTGATAGAGTTGAAGTTAATCAATTGTTACTAATATCGGTGGTAATCGGCAAGTGTGCTACTTATTAATTGACAGATATATCTGTCAATCGATTGTTAGCTAATTAAAAAATTTCCTGATATAGCAAACATAGAAGAAAAACTATTACGAAGAGTCACCAGAGCAGAAAAACCCTTAGACACCCTAGGAAAAAAGAAAGTAACCAACTTTTATAAAAATAAAGAAAATGATAATCTAGCAAAGCAGCAGCTTAAACAAAAAAATATTAATCCCAAGAGTAAACAACTCAAAATAATTGGTCAAGATAAAAAAAGAAAGCCTATAAAAATTAAAGACATGTTGACAAAAATACTAGGCAAATTAGAAAAGATCAAAGCTCAACAAGAAACGAAAAACAGATTTAGGAGAAGAAGCCTATTCTCTAGATGCTTCTGAAAGTTGCCACAGGCATAACAAGAGAAAAAGGTAGCAATGCCACCAAGTATAGAAAAGAGGATAATAGAGAGAGTAGTAGGATAGTAACATTAGAGGTTCATAATATAAACGGGATTAAAATGAACAAATGCAAGATAGATAGTTTAGTAGATTTTGTAAAAAAGAAAAGAATAAACATTTTGGGCTTATATACAAGATAGGAAAGGTATTTGGCAGATTAATAAAGAGAACAAATATTTTGGCTTCTGGGCATTAGCAGCAGAAGAAAAGAAAAAGGGTTTAGAAGTGGCACTTCTGGTACATAAAAGTATTGAAAAACATTTAGCAAGGATTTTGAAATAGTCACCATATTTATTAGAAGCAATATTTATCTTTAAAGAAGAAGTGTGGGTTTTGTTAGTGATTTATATACCACCAAATGATAGTAAAATTGAAAAAGAAATCTGCCAAAAGGTGATAAAACGAGCAAAACAAAAGTACAGAAACAAAGAGATGAAATGTATAGTAATGGAAGATTTCAACATAGAGATAGGAAAAATAAATCACAATATAGAGAGAAGAGCTGCAGCAATAAATAAAAAAACTTTTATTTGAGAACTCATAGATAGAAATTTCAAAAGCACCTTTAAAAGAGTTAAAGATAGAGAAAAAATGACTACAAGAAGAGGTGCAGAAAAAAACACAACAATTGATTATATGTAGGTTTCCAATAACTAGTTTGAAGACTTAAGAAAGTGCAAAGTACAAGAGATGGACCTGGTAACAGAAAGTGATCATCATATAATTATAGTATAGATAGAACAAGAGGATCATAGATGCATACAAAAGAAAGCTCAAAGAAAAAGAGCCAAAACCAAAAAGATATGTATAGATCTCCAAAAAATCGAACCAGGTAATTGGAAAGACTTTGTGCAAAAAACAAATACTTTGATAACAAGCCAAGAATTAAAATGAGTGAAAAGTTTAGAAAAATTGGCTAACATCTTAAAAGGAGAAGAAAGTCAAGAGGCTCTAGACAGAGAGTGGGATATTATCAAAACTGCAATAAAAAAAGGAGCCAATGAGACACTCCTAAAAGCAAGACCTATAGCAAAGAAAAAACCAAAAGTAGACCAGAGCCCCTCTCACAAACTTAGAGAAATCGCTAATAAGGTTAATAATAAGCTTTGCAAAAAAGCCAAAAAGAAAATTAGGCAAGTAATAACAAATAAGTTAGCAAAAGCTCTAAAAAATATAAATATAGTGATTAAGATAGAATTGGAGAAAGCCTCAATTATATGGAGTCACACATGGTTACAGGACACCTACAAACAACTAGAGCAAGTTGCAAAGACTGCAAAAAAGATATGGAGCAAGACAAAACTAGCGGAAGAAGAGTATAGTATTAAAAAGAAAATAGAAGAAAGATGTAAGAATATTTCCTCAAATCAAAAAAATATGTTAAATAGCATACTTGAAAAACCATACCAGAGAATTAAATTAGATAGAGTATTTGAAGAAATAGAAGATGATATCTTCTTAGTTAATAGTAAAATAGAAGTTATAGAAAAGATAAAATCTTTCTTTAAGAAGCAATTTAGAAAGAGAAACATAGATAGAGAGCTATTAAGTACATCTTGGAAAGAGCAGTATAGTCCCATAGAAAATATAGATGAGGAGTAGTACAATGAGGTGTCAAATAAAATAACGGTAGAAGAGTAGAATAAAGCTTTGCAGAAAACGTAAAATAACTCTGCCCCAGGCCTGTCAGGCATTATGTACCTAATTTTCAAAAACATCAGGGCAAAAATGAAAGAAGCTTGTACAAGATTCTTTTTAAAGTGTATAAAAACTGAAAACATCTGTTAAAATATAAAATTGGAGTTCTATATTTGATTCCTAAAAGAGAAGACTAAAACTATAAACTAAACAATATATGTTCTATTATTCTACTAGAGAATGTTCAGAAAGTTCTAAGTAGAGTGATAATAAAAAGGCTAGAACAGGTTCTTAAAAAGCACAGCATACTCAAAGGTCCAAACTATATATGGGTCTTACAGGTGAAAGCACAGAAGACCCTATACATATTCTGAGCTATATTGCAGAAGAAGTACGGGAAAAAAACAAAAGCTGTAGATCTTATTACAGGATATGCAAAAGGCATTTGACTCTGTAAGCATGATATTGCTAGAGTTAGGCCTTAAAAGAATTAAGATGCCAACAAATATACAGAATTATATTATTAGCCTATATAAATATAGAGAATTAGAAGTGATAATAGCATATAGGAGTACTAGAGTAATTAAGACAAAAGATGGAATAAACCAGAAAGAGGTACTGTTTCCCTTAGTATGCATATTTTTTTATAATCCGCTTTTGTGTGAGATGCAAAGAATTAAAAACTGGGGATATAAGGTAGTGGTACTATGGCCTACAGACTTAAAAAAAGGAGAGATTACTTGAATAAAACAGAGACAAGCCGTGGTGGCATATACCGATAACACAATGTGGATTGCAAAGTCCAAGACAGAGTTGTCAGAAGGCTAATGAATTCTATAAACTAAACGACATTAAGATAAACGAAAAGAAATCAGAGCTTATTGTAGTTAATAGGGACATAAGTCAAAAGGGCAAAGATTGTAGTATTACTAGCAAAAGTGAAGTAGAAATAAAAGCAAAAAGAAATGATGAAGTAGCCAGATTCTTAGGAGTGTGGATTTTAGAGAAAAATAAGAGAAATTGCAGAACAGGTCTAGTAGAAAGAGAGGTCGCTAAATTAGTAAGAATTCTAAAAAAGAAAAAAATATTATTAGAGCACCTGCAATATATAAACAATAGGGTTCTATTACCAAGATTAGAGTACCGACTAAAATACCAAGTGATAAGCAAGCAAGCCTGTGACAGAATCCATAGACCCTTTTTCAACTTACTCAAATGAAAAGCAGGTTTAGCACTATGGCAAATAGCATTATTATGCATCCAAATTTGGTAGAAGCTAAGGGCTTGTAGCAAGCAAAGTTGGCACAATAAGTTTTTAGTTTAGTTAAGAGACTAAATAATATAAAGTCAGTAGGAAATATAATCTGAATTAGACTAAAACAGGCACAGGTTGATAACAGAAGTAGCAGGTGCATAATTGAGTGGTCTGTTCAATAGCTAAATGAGGCAGAAATAAAGCACAATTTTAATGCAAATATAGTTAAAGAAGCCACAAAATTAGGCATAGAATTGGAATGCAATGAAGTAGCAAAGAGTATACATTTAAGTAAAGAAACAGAGATCTGGTCTGTGTTAAGCGAGATTAAAAGAAAACAGTATATAAAAAGCAAATTGAACAATATTATATTCATAGAACAATTGCTTGAAGAAAAAGGTTCAACACTTTTAACTTGGCACCAAGTAAAATTTTTAAGAGGAAACAAGGGCAAAGGAAAGAAGCTCTTATAGTTTAACAGTATAGAGAGTATAGTAATCAATAACCAGACAACAAGAGAGGTACATACAAGATACAGATATGGAAAAGAAAATCAAGCAGCTCTATTGCCCTTATTTTAACATATATCTGAAGATAAAAGAAAAGCAGAATAGGTTGTACTGGCAAATGAAAAGAGTACAACAGATTTGGGCCAGATAGTTAAAAAAAGTAAAAGTAAACGAAAGATAGAAGTCATATTGAAAAAAAGAAAAAGAAATATAGATATTTATGACAAATATCAAGGCTATAGTTTATCTAACATGCAGAAGTCCAATTAATGCAAGATAGGTTTGAACCTAAAGAATAAACAAAGAGTATTAAAGAAAAACTGTATAAAAAAGCAGGAAGAAAACAAAATCCTGTGTGAGGTGTCGCTAGCAAATGTTAGCAAAAGAACTAGTATACAAACAGATATATCCATCTCATTGTCAAGCTCTACAGTAATAATCAAAAACTTAGAAGAAAATCTAATTGACAAATATATAGTAGAGCAGGTGTATAGGGAGAAAACCCAGAAGTTACTACAAAAACTGGTTGGCTATGCAGAATTAAACATCTTCACAGATAGCTCTTTAGATAGAGATAGTGGAAGCAGAGAGCCAAGAAAAATGGGTATAGGCTGGGTTGTAGCCAAAAAAGACACAGAAGCAGTAGAGCATTTCTTAGATGCGATAAAAGATTGGCCTTCTTCAACAAGAGCAGAAATAGATGCTATAGGGCTAGCATTATTAGCAGTACTGAACAAATACAGAGTATGAATTTTCACTGATAGTGTGAATACAATCAGTATTATTAAAAAGGTTAGAGCTAGTCTGAATGATACAAAAACCACTAAGCTCAAAAATGAGAGTATTGTCGCAATAGTAATAAATTTAGTTAAAATAAAAGATATTAGTATTAGTTTTGTAAAGGTGAAAGCTCATAGTGGTGTTAAATTAAATGAGGCAGCTAATAAGCTAGCAAAAAAGGGAAACAGCACTAAAGAGTATTGTAGCTTTAGGGTAGAATAGTCCAAAATAGTGAAAGTGATACTGAGGTAGGATGGTTATATTATTGATATACCTATTAGAGAAATGATAGATAGTATAATGAAAATGTATTATAGTATAGATTGAATAAATAGCAAATATATAGATAATTTAATTAGAAGTAGTACAAAAGAGAAGTGGTTAGACTGGAGAAAAATATGAGGAATACAAAGAAAAAAGGCAGGACATAAATGCAGAAGCTTAAAGAATAGCCACAGTTAGGTTTTTAAGATAAAGTGTATAAACAGGTTGCTGCCAATGTTGAAGGTGTTTTACAGAAGAAGTTCAAACTTCTACCCATTTGATTTTTGGGATCTTATTTAGTATAGGTAGGAATATATAAATATTATAAAATTATTTAGTATAAAAAAACTCAAACCCTAACTCAAAGCTAACTAAAAACTATACTATGATCCTCACCCTAACCCTAACTATTCTTAAATTAGTTCAAATAATTATTTTTATATTAAATAATCTTATATTATTATATATTCCTACCTATACTAAATATCAACCGATTTTTGTATCACATGCTTCTAAAGAAGATCTAGATTACTTAGCTATATACAAAATATATGAGAAATTGTAGAGCAGAATAGAGAGTGAAGCATTTGAGGATGCTAAAGAGAAAAAGTTAAAAAAAGAACAGAAAGAAAGTGAAAGAAAGATATGCAGCATTACAAAAAAAGAAATAGTAGAAAATACTCAAGAGACTAAATATAAAAAAAGAGTTAATTGTATTAGAGGGATCTTCTTGGAGCTTAGAAATGAGAACAGACTGCTTAGGGAGCTCCAAATGATTTACAACTACAAGCTATGAAAATGCTTTCAAGAGGTGATCTGGCATCTAAAATGTGAAGCTATAAATGAATAGAAGCAAGACAGAGATATTACAAACTTGCAAAAAAGGAAGTGGGGCGAGGGAAGCAATCCAATATACAAGAAAACCAAGAAGAGAAAAACCCAAGAGCCAAGAGTTGAAAGGATCTTAGCAGAAGAAGCAAACCAAAAATTGTGAAAGGAAACAAGAAAAGAAGTTAGGAAGGTAATTACAACTAATATTAAACCGAAGTAGTTAGAGCTCTATAGACTACACAGTTTCAAAACTTAAACACAGTCCTGACAAGGCTAGCAACTACCATCCAAGAATCTAATAAATAATCTTTTAGCAAGTTAAAAGCCAGAAGGAAGGAAAAGAGTTGCTATGACAGATTGTATCTAGGCACTTCTGAGCAGCCAGATAAGCTTTTATTGAAGAAAAGGGAGGGTTGTTGGTATTAGCTAAGAACTTATGTATTTAGATTATGCATTCCTTATACAATAAAGGCAGGATAGGTGTGGCGGCTTAGTAAAGTGGTCTAGTTGTCACCCTTTTCAAGTGGCAGGTCTAGAGTTCGAATCTCACGTATGATGATTTTGAAAAATAGGCCTGTGGTACGGTAACCTGTATAAGATGGTTGGATCTTGAATTGAGGATCTGTAACTCGAGTTGTATCAGGGAGTGATCCTGGGAGATTCGCTGGTATTTGTACAACTGCAAAGGAATGCAAACTGGTTTTAGATGATGCAAACACTCGATAAGTTTATGATTATGTAAATTTGAAGAACTGTTTATCACCATACAAGAAGCTCATTTGAAAAGTCCCGAGTTGGGAGTAGTAGTGATCTTTAATGGTACTACATGACAGCTGAATTCGAACTGGGGCCAAAATCAGAGAACCAAGCAACCAGGTCCTTTAGTGAGAAATACACTAGCCGAACTGCCAGGCAGATATACTGAAGAAAAAGAGCATATGCTCTGAAAGTATGGACCAAGAGGAGGGCATCTTTCAGGCACCTAAAGCCTTGGCAGACCAACCCATTTAGGTTGCTGGCTGGAAGTAAGGAAGAGACCAATTAAGAATTCAGGTAAGAAGATGGTTGGATTGGGGTACTGGGGTTGTTATGAATCTTGCAAGAGCAGGAGTACGTAATGGATAACTAATTAGGAAGGTTGGTATTTGAGATACAAATCAGGTTATAGCAACACCCTAAAAGTTGGCTTGAGATACGAACCCGTTAACAGTAACACAACATGTACTAGTTAGGAAGAAGTTACTAAACATGCAGTTGAATACATGTGTGGAACATGTACCGCACTATTAGATTTACTACAAGGATAAATGCCTTCTGTTATTAGCTAAAGTCTTAGCATTTTAAACGGTAAATTGTCTCTGTAAAAAGAGATATATTAGGAGGAAACATGTAGCACTGGTAAAAGCTAGAAAGTTTAATTAGATAGCTTCCTAGTTAGGCTATAGGTATGACATCTAGTGTAGAACCCTTAGTATAGCACTAACGCTTTGGGTAGACTACTTAAATAGGCAACCAAAAGTTGTATATGTGGCTAGTTGTACTTTCATAATATTGATATAACATGTGATCTATGTCTTAGACATGGACTACCCACTTGAACTAATAAAGTGTCAGAGACTATAAGTAGTTACCTTAATATCTAAAAAAAAAAAAACAATAAAGGCAAAATTGTCAAAAAAATATATATAAATATATATTATAAATATCTAATAAATATATAGTATATGTGTAGTAAATATATGGTAAATATATATAAATTAATATTTTATATATATCATGGTATTTGATGCATTCAGCATCAAAACAAAGTAAGTAACCCAAAAAAAATCACCAAATTTAATCAATTCGGATCAAGGTTCTTAAGTGTCAAATAAGAACTTGAAGAAAAACTAGATGCCAATGTAGTAGATATCTATTATCAATAACAAGTACAAGTGCAACATCAAAACGAATCAAATAATAAATAAAAAAAAAACCAAATTAAATCAAGTTTGCTTGATCGAATTGAAACTTGAAGACCAATTTCGGGAATATAGTAGATCAAAGTGTATAAATATTGCTATACCTATTATCAATCACAAGTGAAAATACAACATCAGAACAAATCAAATAAATATATAAAAAAAAACACCAAATTAAATCAAGTTCACTCGATCAAATTGAAACTTGAAGGCCAATTCTAGGAACGTAGTAGATCGAAGTGTATGAATATTGCTATACTTATTATTAATCACAAGCGAAAGTGCAACATCAGAACAAATCAAATAAATAAATAAAAAAAAAACTTCAAATTAAACCAAGTTTGTTCAATCGAATTGGAACTTGAAGACCAATTTTGGAAACATAGTAGATCGAAGTATATAAACGTTGCTATATCTATTATCAATAACAAGTGCAAGTACAACATCAAAATGAATCAAATAAATAAATAAATAAAAAACCAAATTAAATCAAGTTTGCTTAATTAAATTGGAACTTGAAGACCAATTCTGAAAATGTAGTAGATCGAAGTGTATAAAACGCTGCTATACCTATTATCAATAACAAGTAAAAGTACAATATCAGAACAAATCAAATAATAAATAAAAAAAAAAACATCAAATTAAATCAAGTTCGCTTGATTGAATTGGAACTTAAAGACCAATTCCGGGAACATAGTAGATCGAAGTGTATGAATGCTGCTATACCTATTATCAATTACAAGTGAAAGTGCAATATCAGAACAAATCAAATAAATAAATAAAAAAAAAAACTCCAAATTAAACCAAGTTTGTTTGATCGGATTGGAACTTGAAGACCAATTCTAGAAATGTAATAGATCGAAGTGTATGAACATGCTATACTTATTATCAATAACAAGTACAAGTGTAATATCAAAACAAATCAAATAAATAAATAAAAAAAAACAAATTAAATCAAGTTCGCTTGATTGAATTGGAACTTGAAGACCAATTCTGGAAACATAGTGAATCGAAGTGTATAAAATGCTGCTATATCTATTATAAATCACAAGTACAAGTGCAACATTAGAACAAATCAAATAAATAAATAAAAAAAAAAAACACCAAATTAAATCAAGTTTGTTCGATCAAATTGGAACTTGAAGACCAATTCCAGAAACGTAGTGGATCAAAGTGTATGAAATGCTGCTATACCTATTATCAATTACAAGTGCAAGTGCAACATTAGAACAAATCAAATAAATAAATAAAAAAAAACATCAAATTAAACCAAGTTTGCTCGATTGAATTGGAACTTGAAGACCAATTCCAAGAACGTAGTAGATCGAAGTGTATGAAATGCTGCTATATCTATTATCAATCACAAGTGCAAGTACAATATCAGAACAAATCAAATAAATAAATAAAAAAAAAACATCAAATTAAACCAAGTTTGCTTGATCGAATTGAAATTTGAAAACTAATTCCAGAAATGTAGTAGATCGAAGTATATGAAATGCTGCTATACCTATTATCAATAACAAGTGAAAATATAATATCAGAACAAATCAAATAAATAAATAAAAAAAAAACTCCAAATTAAATCAAATTTGCTTGATCGAATTGGAACTTGAAGACCAATTCTGGAAATATAGTGGATCAAAATATATAAAACACTACTATACCTATTATTAATAACCAAAAAACTCTAAATTAAATCAAGTTCACTCAATCGAATTGGAACTTGAAGACCAATTTCATGAACATAGTAAATCGAAGTATATAAAACGCTACTATACTTATTATCAATAACAAGTGAAAGTACAACATCAGAACAAATCAAATAATAAATGTGGCAGATTAAAATGAAATCAGATTAAAATGAAATTTTTCTATTTTTTTAGGAAAATTTAAAATTTTTTGGGGGACATTTTTTAGGGTTAGGGTTAGTATTAGGGTTAGGGTTTAGAGTTAGTTTTATTAATAAAAGAGTATAAATGGGTTTTATAAGCTTTAAAGGTGAGCAAGAAAGGTCCCCAGTTTCATTTTAATCCAATTTCATTATGATCTGCGACAATAAATAAAAAAAATATCAAATTAAATCAAGTTCACTCGATCAAATTGGAACTTGAAGACTGATTCCAGGAACATAGTAGATCGAAGTGTATGAGCACTGCTATACCTATTATCAATCACAAGTAAAAGTACAACATCAGAACAGATCAAATAAATATATATAAAAAAAAAACATCAAATTAAACCAAGTTTGCTTGATCGAATTGGAACTTAAAAACTAATTCCAGAAATGTAGTAGATCAAAGTATATAAAATGCTGCTATACCTATTATCAATAACAAGTGAAAGTATAATATCAGAACAAATCAAATAAATAAATAAAAAAAAAAAACTCCAAATTAAATCAAATTTGCTCAATTGAATTGGAACTTGAAGACCAATTCCGGAAATATAGTGGATCAAAATGTATAAAACGCTACTATACCTATTATTAATAACCAAAAAACTCTAAATTAAATCAAGTTCGCTCAATCGAATTGGAACTTGAAGACCAATTTCATGAACATAGTGAATCAAAGTATATAAAATGCTGCTATACTTATTATTAATAACAAGTAAAAGTACAACTTCAGAACAAATCAAATAATAAATGTAGCAGATTAAAATGAAATCAGATTAAAATGAAATTTTTCTATTTTTTTAAGAAAATTTAAAATTTTTTGGAGAACATTTTTTAGGGTTAAAGTTAGTGTTAGAGTTAGGATTTAGAGTTAGTTTTATTAATAAAAGAGTATAAGTAGGTTTTATAAGCTTTAAAGTGAGCAAGAAAGGTCACCAGTTTCATTTTAATCCAATTTCATTATGATCTGTGACAATAAATAAAAAAAAATATCAAATTAAATCAAGTTCACTCGATCAAATTGGAACTTGAAGACCAATTCCAGGAACATAGTAGATCGAAGTATATAAATGCTGCTATACCTATTATCAATCACAAGTAAAAGTACAACATCAGAACAGATCAAATAAATATATAAAAAAAAAAAACATTAAATTAAACCAAGTTTGCTTGATCGAATTGGAACTTAAAAACTAATTCCAGAAATGTAGTAGATCAAAGTATATGAAATGCTACTATACCTATTATCAATAACAAGTGAAAGTATAATATCAGTACAAATCAAATAAATAAATAAAAAAAAAAACTCTAAATTAAATCAAATTTGTTTGATCGAATTGGAACTTGAAGACCAATTCCGGGAATATAGTGGATCAAAATGTATAAAATACTACTATACCTATTATTAATAACCAAAAAACTCTAAATTAAATCAAGTTTACTCAATCGAATTGGAACTTGAAAACCAATTTCATGAACATAGTAAATCGAAGTATATAAAATGCTGTTATACTTATTATCAATAACAAGTGAAAGTACATCAGAACAAATCAAATAATAAATGTAGCAGATTAAAATGAAATCAGATTAAAATGAAATTTTTCTATTTTTTTAGGAAAATTTAAAATTTTTTGGGGACATTTTTTAGGGTTAAAGTTAGTGTTAGGGTTAGGATTTAGAGTTAGTTTTATTAATAAAAGAGTATAAGTGAGTTTATAAGCTTTAAAGGTGAGCAAAAAAGGTCACCAGTTTCATTTTAATCCAATTTCATTATAATCTGCGACAATAAATAAAAAAAAATATCAAATTAAATCAAGTTCACTCGATCAAATTGGAACTTGAAGACCAATTTCAGAAACATAGTAGATCGAAGTGTATAAACGCTGCTATACCTATTATCAATCACAAGTGAAAGTACAACATCAGAACAAATCAAATAAATATATAAAAAAAAATACCAAATTAAATCAAGTTTGCTTGATCGAATTGGAACTTGAAGACTAATTTCAGGAACATAGTAGATCAAAGTATATAAAACACTGCTATACCTATTATAAATCACAAGTGCAATATCAAAACAAATCAAATAAATAAATAAAAAAAAACTCCAAATTAAACCAAGTTTGTTTGATCAGGATCAGAGTTTTTAAGCATCGACTAGGAACTTGAAGAATACTAGGAGCCAATTTGGCATATATACCAAAAACATAGTGGATTGAAGTGTATAAGGTTTACATTCGTATGCATGTTGGAAAAGTAATTATGCTGCTTTCACCTAGTAATATTTTACAAAAAAAAAAACTATTTTATTCAATCGGGATTAGGTGTCAAATAGAAATTTAGAAAAAAGCTAGTAACCCTATATGTAGGTATATAGTTCAATTTAAGTTTTACATTTGTATACATATTGGAAAAGCAGTATCGTTAGAGTGGGGACATTTATCAGGTGATTTCCACCTCTTAAGAGAGTACCCCACCTGATACTAAACTAGCCAATCAAATTCAAGCAAATAATATATATAGTTTAATTCTTATA
>CAJVPY010002224.1:0-16745 GCA_910591965.1 Dentiscutata erythropus | reverse complement strand
TATCTCAAGCCAGGTGCTGCCAGGTCATAAGACTTGTATCTCAAGCCACCTGCTGCCGTACTAGGGTGTTATTTCACGTTGATCCAGGTATTCGCGTCATATACCACCAAATTAGGTTACTGCTCCTTTTATAGTACTCCCTATCGGTATGATATTACAGAAGTCTAGATTCTTAGAACGAGAGTTAAGTACCTCATTTAATTACTGTTACAAGCCAGTAACTCGGGACCCGCGCTTCTGCTATGTTTCGTCATACGACTTCCATATAGGTTGTGCGACACATTACTCACTGGCCATCTTTATTTTCATATCACCGGAGCGCTTGCTTCTATGCTTTTCAGGGTTTCTTTTACTTGTTTCCTTATGCCAGAGGTGTTCCATATTTGGTAAAGCTATTCTCTTACCACAGCCCCTTACTATGTTCACCGCTTCTTTCTCCACTTCTGGATATATTGCATACAGCTGTTCTCCCAATCAAGATCCCAATGCCACCTTAGGGTTGTTGGTGCTACTTTGCCAATCGTGGATTTATACGCATAGCCTTCTGCAGTATTACCTTCTGTGATCCATGTCACACATAGTGCCTGATTTTCTCTATAGCACAGGACTCCTTTCAAGAATTCTTTATCGGCCAAATATGTACTTCACATGGTCTTACCACTACAGGGTTCCGCATTTAAAAGCCCCCGAAGTTTACAGAGATAATTAATTAAATTAATTACCACTAGCTATAATTGAACTGTCGACCTTATCTGTGGAGGGTTAGGCGCCTAGACCACTAGGCTACAGGACCCTAACTCTCGAATACAGGTTATCAATTGCGTAATAGTTTTGCAATAGTTTTTTTTTTTTTTTTTTAATAATATAGCGATAATAAATGTAAATAAATAACTTATTATTTTGTTATGTAATAGGTTTTTTTTTGTTATTAAAATTAAAAAAATTTTAAAAATTTGAAACTAGATTTAATCGGTTTGATATATAAAAAATAAACCAGGTTTAATCAGTTTGATATATAAAAAATAAACCCAGTTTGATTTCTAAAAATAATAATTATGTGATTGATTTTGATTAGTCGATCATAGGGTTGTCATGGCAATGGGTTGCTAAAAAATAATGCCCTTTTAATTTTTATTAAAATATATCATTGTTAAAAATTTTAATAATTCTTCAAATAAATTTTGTCTCTTATTATCTAATATTGTATTATATAATGAAAAGCTGTATATTGCAGCTTGATATAAATAGCCAAATATAGTTTAATACTATATTTGACAAAATTGGAAGTTAAAAACTTAAATACAACCAAAAACTCATTTAATCCTACCTTTTTAAACCTAATATTAGTATAGATTGACTATTTACAGATTAAATCATTAAATAGATTTTGAAATTCTTTAATTGTAGCATAATGGCAAATATCTTTTAGTATATAAATAAGTGAAATCAAAAACATGATAGATCTAAAAAATATTGCATGCTAGATAGTAAGGTATATGGTTTCAAAATTTTTTATATACTGCTTAAAAGGCATTATAAAAAATAGGATAGAAATTCATCTATGGTTGATAATATAGTTTTCTAAATTAGACCCAAAGTGTTGAGTATAACAGTTTATTTTAATATATGTGATAAGTTGTTCTAATTAATCTTCTACAAAAAGAAAAATAGCTTGTTTTTGTTGTTAAAAAAAGTCAAGATTCTGAACAAATTCTTTTGCAAAAATAGCAATAAAATTAATAAAAATCTTAATAGTTTTAAATATTTTTTCATTTTGTAACAAAGAATTAATTTCTGATAAAGTTTTATATATTGAATCTGCTGTTGATTCTTGTAAAAAAAATTTAGACCAGTATTCAATATAGGTTTTAATAAAAAATTATTTGGAACCAAAAATTCCATCAAGTTGTATTTGAAAGTAAAATTTTGTATAAATTTATAATTTCATTTATTTTTAAATAAGTTAAATAATAATTTCAGTAAGCTAGTAATTTAACAAACATATCTTTTACTTTTACTAAAAATATTGTTAAATAAAAAAAGCCAAAAAATGTTCTCTATATATTCTTAAAATAAAAATTAAATATAAATAAATATTGTAGCTGAAGCTAGAAATTAGGAATCTTGATTTAAAAATAAAAACTCTACCAAAATCTACTTATACTCTTTTATTATTAAAACTACTACTAAACTCTAACTTAACTCTAAAAAAAACCTTCTAACAAAATTTTTGTAAATTTTATATTAAAATAATTAAAATTTTCAGCATAAATAAAATAGAATTTTACTAACTATAACCAGTGGTGACTATCACCAAAGTGCTTATATCTCAAAAACATATTAAGTAAACTGAATCGGGTACTCTAAATAAAAATGTTCAGGACCTCCAAAAACCTTATAAAAACTAAAATTAGACCCTAACAGGCCCTTATAGTAGCTCTATATTATATTATATAAAAAAAAACCAATTCTCCAATTTCTAACTCTAACCCTAACAAATCTTAAAACCAGTGATGATCACCACCAGTGATTAAAACTAAATCTTAATAAAATAAATGCTAAAAAAATAATTTAAATATTTTATCTAATTAAATTAATAATATGAGTGCAGCAAGGCAGTGTTGTACATAGGACGTGTCTACACTATGTAAAATATCCAACATCCAAGATTGTCCAAAATCATCCAAGCCTATGTCCCATGTTTAACTAATCAATAAAGTAATTAATATATATATATAATTATATATTTTTTTAGGTGCTGGACTCATTGGTGAAAAAATTAAAATAGATTATCTTAATAAAATTTTGAGTAATTTTAATTTGAAAAAATGTCCAAAATTGGCCCATATACAACACTGCAGCAAGGTATATGAATAAGCTATAGTATTAATAGTGTTAACACATCTTTATAGCATTTTTTTATATATATTGTAAAATCTGATAAAAAAAAATATAGAATATTAAAAGAAATACTATAACTAATAAGTATAGTTACTAATGTTTGACTGATTGTAAAATTATTGACAATATTAAAAAAATTAATTAAAACTAGTTTTGTAAAATTACAATATACAAAAGGGGTATTGACAACATTTCGAGCACAACTATTAGTTGCCTTGTTAATAATAATAAAAACAAGTTTGTTATCAAAAATTAATTTAAGATTATTTTAATACTTTTTAAAAATATGAGATATTAATATTGAAGATTGGGGTATTCTACCTTCTTGTTTAAGATACTTTTTAAAAAATGGAAGCAAGTGATCTACTTTTTTAAGTAGAATATTAGCAATTGCAAATGCTTGAATTAAATCTTCAATAACTTCATTTTTTATTTTAGTAGTATTTAGACTATTACAAATAGATACTTATTTTCTAATATCCTTTTGAGCTTTATATTTTGCTTTATTTGATTTATGCTTATTACTAAAACAATGATTATTAACTATTGATTTCGATTTTTATTTAATAGCTTTATTACAATATTTATATACTAAAACATTTGTCATTAATACAGAAAGTGTTTGAATATTCTATAAACTATAATTCATTTTTTAGATATTGTTAATATGTAGTAAAAATAAAGGTTAGGGCAGTGTTATTTATCACCTGATTTTTTTTTATCAGAAGCTTCCCCTCTTCTTCTAGTTTTTAATATATAATTAATCATATCTTATATATAAAATTTTAAATTTTTTGACTCTTTCTCTATAAAATCACCTGATAATTGTCAGCTCCCTTATTAATAACCCGAAGGTAAAAAACTTTATCTTTATTGATAGTATTTATATATTTTATACAAAATTTTTTATCACTTTCTATTTTATTTATAAATTTTAATATAAATTGAAAAATTCATTGTAATTAGAGCTTAGAAATTTAAACTATTCTTTTTTATATAAATTTAAAAAATTATATCTTTATCTTTTTATATATAGTTTTACTAATTTGGTATTATTATTTTTTTTTATACACAACTATAAATTCTATTACTTTACTTTTTAAGCTAGTGGTCTTAAATCAATTTAATATATATGTATATAAATAGAAATATGGAGAATATATGTATGCTCTTAAATTATAGTAAAACCTTTATTTTTTTCTTGTAATACAATAGTGGTACTGCAAATAAAATTATGAGTTATATGCAAATTTCTTAAAATTTATAAATTATATGAAATTCTGTAATGATATAATAACATTCTATAATTAGCAAAAGAAGGCTCTAAGTTAACGGAGTACCTAAACCCAGAAACATTATATATGAAAGGTTACAAAATAAATACACGTGGAAGGTAAATTAGTTAAAAAGCTGATTCGATCCTTTACTAAAATAATAGGAAGAGTGTTATTAAAGGCAGAATGAGCTTTCTTATATAACACACATGATGAAACTCATCAAGAAAGAAAGAGTACTCAATCTTGGTTCATATTGTATAACATAATGAGGAGTAGAACCAGACAACAAAATTACATCTTCAAATCGAATACACTACAACTCTTTGAAATAAAGTGTATAAACAACATGCTCCTAGTGTTCGAAAAACTCAATCAGAGAAGGCCGGAAACATATAAGATAGACAAATGTGTTATGTAGAAAAAAGAAAGAGAATGTAGAACACCTAGTGAATTGTGAAACTTTCCTGAACCTTCTCTGAGACTTGGAGGAGCAAGTAGTAAAGGCAACCTTGCTCAAATTAAAAAAGTTAAAAAACTTGAAGACAACCAAAGAAGAAGTCTTAACAATGATAGAAAAAAAATCCCAAACTAAAGAATCACATAGAAGAGAAAGATGGATTAGAGGCCTAATCACAAAAGAAGACTTCGACGAGTTGAGATCTCTCTTCAACTCGAATAACCAAGCAATTGGCTTTCTAGATAAACTTTGAAAAAATTAGATGAAGGAAGTATACGAAAGAATATAGGTTGCAAGATGCAAACTTGTGCAGGAATAGGAGAAAGAAAATGAAATCATGCCAAGAGATAAAAGAAGATTGCACAAAAAGGCAAGAAAGGAAAAAAAAGAAGAAGAAGAAACCACCAGATAAACGTACTAGAAAAAAAAAAAAAGATAGAAATGAAGAAGAGGATAAAAGATAGGTTTCAATTTTAGAGATAACTAAAAAAAAAAATTGTAAGGTGGATTGAAGAAGAACAATGAGCAGATTGGTGGAAAACTAATTTGTAGTCTTGATGGGCGGTAAGATCCAGCTGGTGACATATTATTGAAGCCAATTGCAAGATAAGATAATACAGAGGTAAATCTTACTATAGCAAGTCGCACAAAGGTACTCAGTGAGCAATCAGGTGAGTCTCCACTTGTAATTTAGGTACTACAGAGTATGACTTTGTAGAAAATTTTAATAGTTTAGATAATTATTACAAAGCTTAATAAAGTGAAGGCAAGACTGCCGAATTTATAAAAAAAAAAAAACATTCTATAATTTAGCTACAATTCTGTGAATTTTGCAGTATTATATTAAACACAGAATATTACTATCCCTGTATCTAATCTTCAATTCTAATTGGATTGGTGAAATTCGCCACTAGTAAGTAATAAGATTATTCTACAGAAATTATTGAATTTTAATATACTAATTTTTAAAATTTTTAGCTTTAAGCCTTGACAATATATTAATTTTTCTTTGAATTTAATTAATTTTAATATACTAATTTTTAAAATTTTTAGCTTTAAGCCTTGACAATATATTAATCTTTCTTTAAATTTAATTAATTTTTTATTTTTTTTAAAAAAATATCCCAACTTTAGCTCTTATCTAAAATTTTTTCTAGTAATTAAAAAATCTTCAAAAATCACACATAATCTAATCTATATACAGTATGGTTTAACTTTTTTAAAAGTTTCAAGGTTGTAGCACCTCTCTACAAGGAGATATAGGTGTGGGAAAACTTTTGTTGAGCACTGTATGCTATAATTATATTTAGATAATTCTTGCTATTGTTATAAAGCGTGTAACCTAAAATTTGGCTAACTCCCACTCTCTAATATCTGTCATTGCCCTTATAATAAAAGTTTTATAAAAAAATTTTTTTCAAGCTCAAAATATTTTAGCATATAAAATCTATTATACTAAACTAAATAGCTTAAGAAATAGTTGATATAACTTATACTAAAAAGATCCACGAAGATTGGTTTATTTAAAATATCTATAGCATGTTATACGAATTACTTTATTGTGGTGTTTTTAAAAATTTTATTCTTTACCTGATTATAACTTGCGATAAAACAATCAGAATCGCTCGATTTTAGTACCATTCAACTCGTCTCATTGAAACGAATCGATTAGGTATCAAATCATTGAATTCTGATCAATAAACCATGATTTTTATAAAATACAATAGTGGTTTTACGTAAATTATAGATGCCTCATTTACAGGACGTTCTAAGCAAGTTAAATTATTTTTTAATTATAAATATATATAATATAAAAGAAAAAAAAAGGTTTTGTATTTTTTGATATACAAAATACCAAAATTAACAAAGTATGAAACAGCTTATTTGCTAAAACAAAAATAATCTGTACCTAATTATGTGGTAAATCACTATTTTGGTTAGAATACTTTGTCACCCATTTTAGTTGTAATATTGAAATACGTATCAGTGACATGAGAATTTTTATTGTTTCATTTTACATAGTAAACATTTAATGAATCTTGTTTCATTTGTTTAAATTGCGTAAGATTAAAATAACTATAAGCTTCGTTAACCATAACAATAACACCACTTAATTAGCAAGCTAAATTTTAACGTTAATATGATGCATAATATAATTGACAGAAACGGTAAATTAGAAAGACGTACGTACTATGAAAAACGCATCGTGGAAATACACGATCCGTATATTTCCATAGATTTTGATTTTTTTATAGTAAAAAGGTTTTGATGCTATTTAAAAATTTTGCAAATATCAAGGTTGATTGTGAATTCATGTGATACGTACTTACGATAACAAGATGGAAACAAGTCGCGATTTTAGTCAACGTTTTGGTCAACGAAACGATAAATATTAGCCCTTTCCCAGAAAGTTTCGAGCAAATTTATGCAGGGTTCATTTGGAAATACTAAATTTGAACAATTATTTATATATACGGAAAAAAACTTCAACAAAGACGACCCAAGTTTATTGTTTGGAATAAGTAAGATTTTGGTAAATAGGTGTTCAACCAATTATGAGTCATACACATCCGGCTTTGTGCGAGATATTGGCGTTTTAAAATGCTTTTTTCAGCAGACATGTGATTTACACTTAAAGATTAACTAGGATTAACAGCGTGTCCAATTTTGACTTTCGTGAGTAATATTTATAGTGTGTATTTGTATATATAGCGCCCGTGCAGACAACAACTTGATCACTTGCACTATTTATACATACATACGGTATATAATACGTACCTAAGTATAACAAACTTTTACAACTCTAATAAAATCTACATCTACGATTAGAATACATAGAAATCTACATCTGCAATTAGAACAGGATTAGAACAGGATTAGAACACGTAGAAAACTTAGAAAACTCTATGGGACATAAACTAATGCAGTATCTAAATTTCTGCAGTTGTTGCATCCCATCATCTTTTGAAAATGTAAGTACGTACATACGTACGCTATATTTATTTAATGTTACATTGCAGTGGCTGCATACAAAACTTACGTACGATTAAAATTTCGGGATAGCCCATTCGTCAAATGATATCAATGTTTTTTACGTATACATGACATTTTTTTTCGCTTCTATTACAAAATAAACTTAAGTCATCATCTAAATAAATCAAGCTAATCCGAAGCCAAGAACTGAAACGTTAAATTATCTTCTTTGACTTCTTGTTTCATATTAATTTAAAAATCAAAAATACGTAACATAGGGTAAATTCGTAATGATCAATGTTACACAAAAAAACTTGTCAACTCATTAAAATAACGGTCGAAATCTCCCAACTTGCACAAAAAAAAAAACAATCGTCATTAACCTTTAACTCTCTAAAATTAAAAAAATTATCAAAGCTCATAATGCCAGACGAATACGTTAACGGAAAAACCAAAAATGTTTCGAGCATCGAAAATATAGCTCGATCACCTTATCTTAATAAAGGTACTTAAAAAGTTCTATTAAATATGTCTATTAATTTGTGATGACCAGTTTTGCAATGCGTGAGATTTTAAAGAAATGTGCAACTCGAATTTCTTTGAAAAAAAAAAAGTAATTTGAATTCTCAAAATTTTTACTCACGCTCATAATGATATTTCCGAAAAAGGAACTGCAACGTCGCTCTCCGCACGTAATGCCCTGCAACTTACCGGCATTTTCCCACCCGCAGTAGAAAACCTCGAGCAGCAAAAGAAACGAGCATTAGTTCAATTGCGTGCTAAATCATCAAATTTAGAGAAATATATGTTTCTTGCTTGGCTAAGAAACACTAATGTTAGATTATTTTATCGTGTCGTTATCGATGAATTGGAGGTAAATTTTTCATATTTTTTTTTTATTTATTTTTATTTTTTATTTTATTTTATTCATTCATTCTCGATTAATTTTTTTTTCGATTAATTTTATTTTAACTTTTTTAAAAAATTCAGGAAATGGCTCCAATCATATATACTCCAACTGTCGGTACCGCTTGTTTAGAGTATTCCCATATTTATCCTTTCCTCGCTCCACCAGGCGTACCGGACGGATTATACCTTTCTATTGATGATCTCCCAAATTTGACCCAAATAATCAAAAACTATCATCCATATCCATTTGATGAGTCTTTAACTCCACAAATTGCCGTTATCACCGATGGTTCTAGAATCCTAGGTTTAGGCGATTTGGGTGTTAATGGTATGGGTATTCCTATTGGCAAACTTCAGCTTTACGTAGCTGGAGCTGGAATTGACCCACGACGCACTTTACCAATTACTATTGATCTTGGTACTAATAATGAGAAAAACTTAAATGATGAATTTTATCTCGGTCTCCGTAAAAAAAGAGTATCCGATGATCAAGTATGTTTATCGATTTTTTTACTATATTAATTATGAATTTTATCATAAATTAAAATTTTATTTTATTTTATGTTTAGTTTTATCCATTCGTCGATGCTGTACTTAAAGCTTTGACCTCTGTATATCCTGACCTTTTGGTTCAGTTTGAAGATTTTTCTTCTGAACATGTAAGAACCTTTATTTTTTATTTTTTTCTTTGAGTATAGAACTCCTGTTTAATAAATTCTCTTTATATTTTAGGCATTTGAACTTTTGGCCAAGTATCGTGACAACCTATTTTGTTTCAATGATGATATTCAAGGCACTGGTGCTGTCATTCTATCAGGTTTCATCAATGCTGTACGGCTCGTAGAAAAGGATGTTCATCCAAAACAACATAGAATATTGTTTTTCGGTGCTGGTTCTGCTGGTGTTGGCGTTGCCAAACAATTATTAGAGTTCTTTAAGATAGAGCATGGTATGTCCGAAGAAGAGGCCAAAAAATTGGTTTGGTTGGTTGATACAAAGGTATATAGAAGTCTTTTTTAATTTCTTTTCTCGCATAATCAATTTATATTTACAAAATTTTATCTTTATTATTATTTCAGGGTCTTGTTACCCACGATCGTGGTGATAAATTGGCTAATCATAAAGTTTATTTTGCCCGTAAGGACAATGAGGGTTGTCAATATAAATCACTTATGGATGTCATCGAATATGTTAAGCCTACCGCTTTAATAGGCTTGTCTTCTACTGGTGGTGTATTCGATGAAACCATATTAAAACGTATGGCTGAACTAAACAAAAATCCTATCGTTTTCCCATTGTCCAATCCAATGGTTAATGCGGAATGCACATTTGAAGATGTATGTAATTGAATTAATTAAATTCAAAAAATATCTTCAGGACAAAATTATATTAAATATTTCCTAACAATTACTTTATTTTTTATAAAGGCGATGAAACATACTGAAAATCGTGTCATATTTGCTTCGGGTACTGGTTTCCCACCATTCATTGAACATGATACCGGAAAAATACGATATCCAGGTCAAGGAAATAACATGTACATCTTGTATGTATAAACTATATTTATTTCTTTATCTCATATCTCATGCATCCAATTTAATTTTTAACCTCTTTTTTGAATAAACTAGCCCTGGTCTCGGTTTAGGTGCAATTATTGCCCGTCCAGATAAAATTACTGACCGCCAAATATATGCTTCTGCTTCTGCACTCGCTGAATCACTTACTGCTGAAGAAATTGAACAAAACTTCCTTTACCCTGCAGTACAACGAATTCGACGCGTATCAGCTCGAGTGGCTGCTGCTGTAATCGTAACATCTGTGGATGAAGGCCTTGCTTGTAATCCTGAAATTAATTCAATGGTTAAAAAAGATTTGCAAGAAATTTTATCTCGAAATGGTGAAAAATGGCAATCATTGGTAAAATATGTTGAAGAAAGGATGTGGGATCCCAGTATTGAAAAGTTTTTTTCAAGTGATTCTTTGATTGAGAAAAGTAAATTTTAAATTTTATACAAATATATTTTTTTCAGTTAGATTAACATATCGATTAGATTTTTCTTTTAAAAAAAAAAATTTCTTTAAAGAGTGTAAGATAAAATTCTTGCCCTAAAAAATTTAAAAATTCAATTTTATTAAAAAATCAATTTATGTCAATACAATAAATATTTATTATTTCTTGGAAATAGTGTATATTACTTTTTACGCGTTCTTTATTTTTCTTGTTTTCATTGTCCTTCCAAATTGCACATTAAATTTTAAATTTACGTGGATTTAGTTAAGAATGCAATTCGAGCTTAGGTATCTGAGTAGTAACGGATGACATGCCGGTAGGATCCAAATCTCTATTTGGATCATATGATACTACATATAAACTTTAAAAATCAAATATAGTAAGTTACGTACGTACCGGTACGTTTAAAAATGAGGCGAAAAGATGAGTGGATGAACGCAATATTACATCAGTATTACATTTTAGTTACGTAGATTATCGTATGCACTTTCATATGTAAATATGTAAATGCAATTTACACTCTGATTACGTCAGTGAATTATGTGCATGTACATACACGTAAAAAAAGTCCGAAACAATATTATAAGCCACTTGAAAAAAAATCGAGATCCATAATAATGACGATAACTACTGAACTATATTTTAAAGTTTTGAAAAATCGGTTAACTTAGCACATGACACAATTTTAGTAGAGCCAGCATCGTATTTCAAAGTACAAAAATAAAATAACGTGTAGAAGAGTAGAACTATAATGGCAATTTTAAAATTTTATGAATCTTAAAAAGCTTCTAATAATAACTATACTATTTTATATATAAAAATATTTATAGTATATACGTATGTATAAGTCTTTGAAATTACCTAAATAAATTTAATATATACTGTAATTATTTAAATAGTAAAAAAATAGGATATAAATTAAGCAGTATAATATATTTTTATTGTCTGCTACTATATACGTAGAATCTTATCTTTTATAGCACAGTACAATAACAATAATAAATAATCGATATATTAAAATTTTTGATCTGTCTGTGGCGCAGTTCTTTTATACAGTATTTGTTCTGCATTATGTTCGAGAGGAGTATCAGCATCATAAATATAATAATAGAGACAAAGCAATAAAATACTATAGTGTTTGAATTCTTTACTGAAAGTCTATCACCAAAAGAAAAACGGCAAAATCTTTTTTTATTTAATATTGTACTATACTGCATTAGAGCTGGGATCCGTTGAATATCCATTATGACTATTCACAGGTTTTTGCCATCCATGAATGATATTGAATGAATATTCAAATTTTATATGGATGTTCATGTAATACGTAGTAAAATCTTAGATTATTCATCTCGAATATTAATTCCGTGTAAAAAACTAATAATACTTAATCCTTAACTATTCGTGAGTTTTGTGTAACTAGATATTCTTTTTTAAACGTGGATATTCACGGATCCCAGCTCTATTCTGCATCAGTGTATGCTTCTATTTTCATCGTTGAATTAAAGATTAATATAAAGATTATTTTAAGTGCCATATTGAATAATTCATATTGCACATGTGAATTGAATATATTATTTTAAAAAAACAATAGATTAATGATGAGTTTTTAGATCCTGCTTATCGTCAAAAAAAAAAATATTATTCAATCATCCTAATCAAAATACTAAATTCTAACCGTAAAGGGCTGTTAAAATAATTTTATAATACGAACTTTCTCATCCTAAGACTAACCATAAAGAGCTGTTAGTTATTTGATTTTCAAGTTACACTGATGATTGGCTAAAACTCGAATGCCAGTTAGGGATGATATAATAGAAAATGGTAATATATATGATACATATGGTATAGCATCAGCTTAATATGGATCGGAATTTTTCGGAATTACTCTTAAGGTAAACTTTCGGAATTGCAGATAAAGCAATTTAATTGGCTATTATTGGTATTATACTGGTATTATACCAATAGTATAATACGGTATAGGTATAGCTCGCATCTCTAACGCTAGGGTATCCAGGATTATGATGTAATTTGTACTGCATAAATAAAGTTGTATAATTTAGATCAGTATAATACAGGCCAATTTTTAAAAATATACTATACGGATCTGCAAAATTATAGAAACTAACACTCATATATAATACCTGATCAGTATAGTATAGATTTAAAAATCGGCCTATACTATCTGCCCACTTATACCATACTGATCTGCAGAATACTTATAATTTAGGCCATTTCGCATATTAATTCGCATAATATGATTTGCTAGATTTGCTAGATTCTTTGGCCAATGAAATTGTTCAAGTAGAAGAATAAAAAACTAGGGTTTGGGACCGTTTTTCATAAACCGTTTTAATCAGTTTTAGCATATTTAAAATAAAATCGGTTCAAACTCTATACAGAACTAATAACCACTAACCTAGCATAACCACGATCAGTTACGTACGGAGTTATAATTAATTACTTACCGAAATTTTAATGATGCAATGTATCAATCATAGTTAATAATGAGTTATAATAATAATGACGATGTTTGTTTGTATATTGTAACTTAATATTAAAAATTTTCTTACCAAATGGTTTATTAATGGAATCCGATTATTCAACCCCATCAAATTCAAAAAAAATGTTCGTCTTGCTGAATAATAGACCAAATTAATGAAATTGAAACAAATAAAGAAACATATATCGAATGCTTAACCCGTATAAATAAAGGTAAAAACGGAAATGTTAGGAGCAGAATATGAGTAATATTCATGAAATGCAAGAAAGTGCTGTAGAACCTGAAGTATGGATAATATGGAAGAAGAGAGTGCACGAATGGATCTTAATGCAATTATAAACCTTTCAATCGAATTGATAAAATTAGAAAATATTAATAAATCACATGCAAACTTCATAGCAATTGAAATTATAAGGCACTATAAGAAACGGATACTCTTATGTTTATCATAAGAAGCATTATATTGTTTACGTGTACTTATTGGTGCAATTGCTGTTAAGAGCTTGAAAAGAAGGCAAAAAAGGTTTAAACAATGTAATACAGAAGCACTTCTTCAAAAGGTTTGATAAAAGAAATAACACTTATCAGCTCGTAATAGGGCTCCTAGGTCCGGTTCGGGGTTGACAAACTCTAAACTCAAACCAAATTCAAACAGTAAAATTTTACCTATTTCAAACCCAAACCCAAACTCAAACCTGCAATGCCAAACTCAAACCAGACTTGAACACAAGTATAAGTTTGGTTCAGAGTTTGCAAACATGTTTGAGTTTGACATGTAGGTTCTCTGACATTACCAAATTCCCGATATTACCATATTCTGGCATTAATATCCCAAAATTCACATCTCACATCCCAACATTACCACATTCTGGCATTACCACATTTTGAAATTACCACTTCCCCAACAACATCCCCAGTATTATCACTCCCCAACATAACCATTTCTCTGACTTTATCACTTTTACTGTACTTTGCTAACAACTTCTTCCTATAACCTTTTCAAACAATTACAACAACTATTATTTTTTTAATAGCTACTTTTTTTCAACATCACTTCCACTACTTCCTGTTACCTCCTTATATAGCTATTCTCAACATGTTAAAATCTAAACATATTTAAAAATTTTTAAAAAAATATTAAAAAAAATCAAATAATTATTTTCACTTTTACTAAAACACACTTATAGTGTTTTATCATCTAAGTTGCATTATCTTAAAAACTAACCAATTAATTAATATACAATACTCTAAGTAAAAATGTTCTATGTCTCTCAAAACCCTCTTAAATCTTAATTATAGCACTAAATACAACTATAATATAAAGAATTTTTGCTAAAATTTTATATAAAAAAATTTGTAAAAACTTAGAAAAATATACAAAAGCATATAATAGGTACACAACCACCATAGATGTATTTTATAATAAATGATTATTTTAAATAAAAAATTAAATTATTTAAAAAAACTAAATTATTTTAAAAAAATTAAATTATTTAAAAAAAGAATTTAGTTAAACACCAGTAGTAATTATTACCTTTTTTATATATTTTTAGAGATGTTTTATAGAATAGGTAGGCAGACTCTGCAAACTCCACAACTCCACTAAATATTTATTAATGATTACTAATTAGTAGCAGAGTTTATTTTTTATATTGCCCACCTATTCTATAAAACATCCATTTTTAGAATTAGAGTACAGGTATTAAGAATTTTTTTTTATATAATATAAAGCTAATATAAGATTTTAATTTTAGTTTTTATAAAGTTTTTAAGTTCTAAACATTTTTACTTAGGATATCTAATTCAGTTTACTTAGTATATTTTTGAGATATAAGTATCTTAGTTAGTGTTTTTAGTTGGTACAGTACTAGACAGTAAAAGATATCTACTCTTTATTAGTAAAACTTTAAATTGTTATAACTTTTTTTAAAAAAAATTAAATCAAAAAACTCTCTAACAAATTGATAGATTTTTAGCTATACTATATTTTTGTTAAAAGATTTTTTTATTCTTTGTTTTAAAAAAGTTATAAGAGATTAAAGTTTATATGAGTTCAAAAAATTGGTGTTTAATATAGAAAAAACATATATAGATTTTTAACCAATCAAAATCAATTACACAATAATTAGCTAATCAGATTTAATTATATAAGTATCAAAAATTAATACCTATATATATAGAATGAATATTTTTTACTGTTTCATATTAAAAAATTTTGCCAATTAACTAGTTGCCAACTAAGTTGCTAACTAATTAATTATTCATATTATATAACATTATTAGATAATTAGCTAATTAAATCTAAAAAATTATTACAAATTAGTCTGACTAAGTGAAATATCTTGAAATTATATTAATTAAATAATTAGTTTTTAGTTATTTAAAAAATTTTCAAATTGGAAGGTGTAGTAATATAGCAAAGTGGTAGAGTTATCACACCTCCAAGTTAGTTTGGCAGTAGTATTGAGTTTGAATTCTACTGGTGATGTTTTGGACAATTTACTTGTATCATAGTAATAGCTTATTCTAATTTGAATTGAGCTTTATATCTGTAAACTAGAGCATACCAATGCCTCATGTGTACTAGAAGAAGTAGAAGTATTTGTTTTATTATATAAAAAAATACAAACTAATATAAATAGTGCAAATTCATAATAAGTCTTCCAGGATCAACTAATATAAAGACCTACTTATAGTAGTCTGAGAAAACCAAAACCAGCTTGGCAAATTCCAAGAAAGAAAGTAACAAATCAGATTTAATTTAGTACTACCCAGTACTACAAGATAAATTTGACTAGATCCAAAAATTTAGAAAACCGGCAAAAAAGATTTACCAACCAGGCTGCCAGAGTTACTAGAGCTGTGCTAGTTGTATATTCTTTAATTATACTGATAACTAGATAACTAGTAGAAAATCCTTGGATAAGACTTTGGAAGAAAAGATTATATGCTATAAAAATATGAATCAAAAATCAGGTAATCTTCAAACTTAAGACTAGGAAATTCGAGTCTGGGCAAACCAATTCTTCTGAGCAAAGTTGGTAATAGACTATGTCTATTGAAAATAAAGTTGTCAATAAATTATAATAGACCAATACTATAATCCATTGGTCTATTAGTATATTGATTTATATTAGCTTTATCAAAAATACCACTTTATAAACATTGATTATAATTAAACTATTTAAATATATAGGAAGTGTTATAGCAAAACAAGGCTTAGAGATATTTGAGTTTTGTATAAATATTTTATAATATTTTCATATCTACAAATATAAACCTTTAAACTATAAAAATATTTGCTTATTTATATTATAAATAAGCAAATATTTTTATAGTTTAAAAGTTTATATTTATAAATATGAAATTATTACAAAATATTTATACAAAGCTCAAATATCTCTAAGCCTTGTTTTGCTGTGATGCTTCCTATATTTACTATTTTTATTCTGTAAATTTTTTTAAATATCTAGCAAAAATTAACTTCTAAACAAAATATTATAAAAAATATAAACTATATAAATTTTATTTGTGTTATTTTTTAACTATATTTTACAGAAAATAGCAAATATTAGTGCTATATATTATATATAGATTATCCAAATAAGAAGTAATAAGTAATTATATAGAAAGGTGTGGTGACTTAGTGTAGTGGTCTAGTCGTCACTCTCTCCAAGTGGCAGGTCTAGAGTTCAAATCCTACGGACGACGAAATTT